>WYDI02041459.1:0-20892 GCA_009867235.2 Psittacus erithacus
TCCCTGGTGGTGTTCAAGGCCAGGTTGGACAGAGCCTTGGGTGACATGGTTTAGTGTGAGGTGTCCCTGCCCATGGCGGGGGGGTTGGAACTAGATGATCTTAAGGTGCTTTCCAACCCTAACTATTCTATGATTCAATGACTCAACAAGGAGAAGCAACAGGCTATATGAATCCCAATTCCCTCCCACTCACCTGTGAATGCAAACTGAGAATTCAGAAAGAACATCCTATGAGTAATCCCCTGGTGAGGTAAGTATCTCCAGACTGTTGATTTACCACAGTGGAGGAAGTTTCCTGTTGGTTTTGACCTTGCAACAACCATATGAAGTGCCCTTTTATTTCCTTTCAGTGATGGATGTCCTTATGAGCCTTTGAAATGTTATGGTCCACTTTGGAATGATTTAGGGTTTTTTTGTGTTAGGCTTTAGTTAAACCTGGCTCGTGTTACGTGTAATTTCAAAGTGATGGCCTAAAAGCAGGATATTCATTTCTATGGTGTGGTGGGCTCTCATGCTGTGCATGAATCCAGTCTGGCAGTGCTCTGAACTCCACACATTTTGGGAAGCGTGCAGGTGAGGTTTTAGGCAGCAGGAGCCTAAAGGGCTTGAGGAAACCCGTAACAGGGGTACAAATACAGGCATAAAAAAAGAGCAAAGTGGATGAGATCAACCATTGTCACAAACACACAAAGTGTATGCCCAATACATACCAAGTAAATATGCTTATGTCCAGAAGCAGTATAGTGTATTGCCAAAAGAAGCAATGCATTTGTATCTGGCTATATAGGCCGTATAGTTATGTCATTCAATGTATTTATCACCAGCTGGATGTGATAGATAGCCATATAAGTACATCTTGTTTATTAACTCATACTTACTGTATAAGGCCATATAAACACAATGTATTCATAGCCACATAAAATCTCTGCTACTTATCAGCTCATCATCTCACTTCCTATCTCAGCAAAAAATGTCTTCTCTCTTACCGAACCTTCTTGGCTCATGCTTCTTATTTAGATGAATGATTCTGTCCTTTAGCTTCCCAGATGTGATGTGGGGATAGACCTTGTACAAAAATGCTTGGCATAAAATAGATCACAAAAACCAAATCTGGGAGTGCCTTTGTAAAGTTATGTTGTTGATTCCCTGGCTATAAACAAAGACTGGCAGTGTTCGCGTTGTGCTTATGGAGCAGTTGTCAGGGTAGTAATGGAGTTTCCACAAGAGAAGGGGAGAAGAGCAGACCTAGCCAGGATGCATCCCACCAGCCTGAGGTAGGAGCAGGACAACAGCAAGCCCAGGGCAGCAAGCACCTCTGTACCTGCAACTGCAAGACAGCAGGGTTAAAGAGTGGATATCAATCCATTTTTGCTCTTTATTTTGATCTCTCCTTGCTTCTGGTAGTGCCCAGGGTGCTTAAAGGGCAACTTGTCTACACCTGAACACGGAGATGTACTGAAGTGTTACTTTTTTCTATTGCAATAACAAGTCAAAGGAGGTGCTAACACTGAAGACTGTGTGAGAGCAGGAGAATTTATGTAGCTCACAGTAACCTTTTAACATCAGTTTCTGTTTTGAAGCCCTTTCTGAAGTTGATGCTAATATCTGTATTCTGTAGTGGGGAAACTGAGGCACGAGACCTCTTTGAGGTTTTGGGTCAGGTCCAATAGAAGAATTAGAACTCAGTTTTCTGACTCAGAGTGGTACCAAATAAACAGTGTACAGAATAGCTGATTCAGCTTCGTTGATTTACACGATTACCTGTGACCCTGATGCTTTAGGACAGATGATGCTATCACTATCTCATAGTAAAGAGATATTACAAAGGCTTTGTCAGGTTCATTTTGGTCTGAACCCTTACTTGGGAGCATCCAAGCCAGGCATAATTAACAATTTGTTCCTCCTAAGCAAATCGCTATTAAAATCTTTTCATCTTGCTCTTTCCCATGAGTTGTGGATGTTCAGTATATTACTTAAAAAAGCTGTTCTGTAACATTTTCAGGTAATTTAATCCCTTCCCCCCATCTTTAACCTGCTTTCTTAAAGGAATGAGGCATACAATTGCAGGAGCTATCCACCCTTGACCTTTAATAAGGGTGAGCCCCTCACTTGATTACAAGCGCAGATGTCAGGGGATAGAGGTCTCAAAGAGACTCTGTTCTTGCGAGTGTTGCAAAACCGGCAGCTGGAAAAAGCTTTGGGGGGACCACCACCAGAGACTGCAGCATGACCTTCCTGGGTGCGGGAAGAATTGAGTGGTAGATAGGGGAGCACCTGAAGTATTGTTCGTGTGGATGTGGATGGGGTATAGGGGGCAAAGGGGTATACCAAAATCCAGGGCACATGAGAAAACTAACTAGCAGTAGTTCTGCTGTCTTGCACTAAGCTGATATCTCTCTAAACTCTTGGGAACCTCTCTGGGAATCATTTAATCCAATTGTCTGAGGAAGGGGCTTGGGAATGTGAAAAAAACTCAGAAACCTGCTCGAAGATGCTTGCCATCTTACTGAGACTTTGCTACATTGGAGGGATGTGGATGAGGATCAAAAACTGCATGCTCCAGGTACTCAGGATTTTCCTTCCCAGTGATGTCATGTCTCTTCCATGGTGCAAATCACTTGGACGTTGGTGGCTTCAACAGAGCCATACCAGCTTGCTTTGGGTGAGGAGGCCTTCCATCTTCAGCCCAGATACTGGCAGTTAATTCATTTGCTGGTCCAGGACTGATTGCAGCTCCTGTGAAGGGGCCAGCTGGTGAAGTGAGGAAACATGACACACACACCTCAACTACATGGAGCCAAGGTCCCAAATGAGGTGCTCTGGTCTGCAAATATCTATCTTGTCCCACCTTACTTTCAGCAACATTCTTTCCTGTGAGACACTGAAGTACAGCTAACCCTTGGCACATGCAGGTTATTCACTCCTGGATGGGGATGGACAATTGCTTGTAGATCACACAGGGGTTTGGTTTTGTTTTAAAAGTGGGAGAAGCAGCAGGGAAAGTCTCTTGGGCAGATTTTCAGTCCTTGGATGTTCCTGGAGCAGAGTAAGGCCTGCTGTCTTTCACTAACTAAAGCCCTAGTTAAGTCTGGAAAGAGCATGGTGTAGCTGAGATGGCCTGGGCTCATAAGGACATGCATGAGAGCTTGCAGGACACCCTGTGGTCTCTGCAGCATGTGTGTAGTGCACTGCTTGGTGTTAAGAAGCTTATGGGTCTGGAGAGAAGCTGATATATCTGCTGAGCAAAGCAGCTGTGCTCTTAAGTGACTGGTAAAGCAGTGAGGTGCTGCTTGAATTACACCAACTTGGCCTCCCAGTTTTGCCCTCTTTTCTTCTTTTCCACACTCCTCTCCCTCCTCCCTGCCCCTGTGTACTTCCAGGGCATGAAAGCCAAGTAAGTGACACTCAGTGACACCCAGCTGCCATCAACTCTTTTAATATGGACTTTTCTGAGGGAGAACCCCCCCAAAAAACTCCTTCCAAGGTCATTTGCTAACAATTGCAGCCTGTTTGAAAATTGCTTGCACTCTGTTAATTGATCTACCAGACCTGTTCATTTGTTAGTTTGATGCCATTAGGTAACTAGCGCATCTCTGCTGCAGACAGAATAAGGTAGGATCTGAGGATGCTGGTTTTGAGTTTTTCTTTGGATACTTTGAAAGCACCTGACACAGAGCAAGGCTGCTGTGTTTCTGCCAGCGGGAACCATCCTTTGGGGTGGTGGGACACTGTAGAGACACCCTAGGCTGGGTGGTATAAAACATGGACTATGGGGTGATAGGGATAGACTGAATGAATACATTCCCTAGGTTGAAAGTATAGCTCCACCTTAAAGCAATTATTGCAACTACTTAGACTGGCCTTGAGTTGACTGGTTGTGATTTGCAAAGTGAAAGACAGAAGATGATTAAGGGTTAAATGAGCTTTTTATTTGACCAAAATGAGTCCTATAAATAAAGGTGAAAGGCTGGGCCTACAAAACAGGTACAAATACCTGCCATGACCCTCTCCTCTCTGCTAGAAGAACATTTTCTTGGATAAGGTCTCAGGTTCTCAGTCATTGACCTTCCAGAGAGGGTGCGTTGGATGCGGGTTGCTTTCCATTTCTCCTCCTGTTTGTGTGGAACATGAAGACACAAAGGAGAGAAGAGGCAGAGTGTCTCTCTTCTTAGTCTGGTGAGGCCAAGCTCTGGAGGGAAACACAGATCATATTATGTGAGGATACCCCGCTGTTCTCACCCCTGATATGCCCTATAGCTGGATGGTTAGGCTATTTCTGGAGGAGAAAGACCTTGAATTCAACTGGGATGGGATTTGAACTGAGATTAATGCCTGAGATGCTGCAACAGAAGAGACATCAGCTGTGTCTCTCAATCTCTGAAAGGTGCCAAATGCCCTGAAACTATTTATGCATGTAAGAGCACTCAGTGAGTGCAACCTAAACTGTTTCAGGTTGGCTGAAACAGGACCCTTTAGCAGCTTCGCTGTATGCTTTACAAAAATTGCTCTTCCCTGTATCAGGTCTGCCTCCTCCAGCCTGTTGCATCATGGTGCCAAGCAGAAATGCAGCCTGTTTGTAAACTGGGGTTACCGGTTGATGGTATCTCTGTGTAGCCATAATTTCTTTGGTGTGGAGAAGGAAAACTGTAATAATTAATTTTTTACCAGCACTCAGCCAATGCACTGTGCTGCTGGGTCCTGCCAGGAAATGGCTCAGCTTCAGCTCCCTGCGCTGTCCAGAGTCTATGGAGAATTTGTGTTGTGGTCGGAGCCAAATATCAGCCTGGACTTTGCCACCCATTGTCCAGAAACTCTGCCTTGCTCTGGTACTAGTCCTTTATCTCTGTATTCTACAAACAGACCTAGAGCCAAGTACTCTGTTGATCATCCCATGGGGTTGCTCACCAGGCCACTTGTATCTTTCACTTTCATCCTTCATTGTCAGCCTTCCCTTGTATCCTTCATCCCAAAAAAGACCAGGAGCATCTCAGACTCAAAACTTACAACCTTAAAAGCACCTGGTATTTTCCAGAGAGTATGTTTGAACCCTGCAGTTCACTGCTATGCACATGAACTGTTGTTGTCTGTGCTCCATTGCAACAGAAGCAAAGTATGAGATGAAAGGATGCATTCAGGTGCAGGAGTGCAAACCTCTCCTCATTCAACTTGGTGAAGGGCCTTACTGAAGGCAGAATGAGCAGAAAAGGGTGTCTTGTGACCAAGACCAATGGTAACAACCTCAAAATTCAACTTTAGAGCAGTTTTGCTGCTTTTAAACTAGGTAGAAAAGTTGTCCCTGCTGTTACAGTACATTCTCTGCTCCTGTCTTTCATTGGCTGAAATTTGCTACCTAACACTGGTGCTTTTTTTACCTCATGCACCTAAGAAAACACTGTTTTGTGCGTGATCTAGGTATTGGGCACAATGACTGAAGCAGATCCCAGGAGCACTATGCCAGGTTGGAATGTGAAGGAGACACTTGATCCTCCCTTGGACCTGCCTCTGTGTCAGGGTCCGTGTTCAGAAAGCTGGGAGTGGGGAACCAGTCAAGCACCCTTGAGGAGGACCTGGCATTGAGTGGGTAACCTGTGTTTTGGTGATCTTGAAGGAAAGGAAGCAAAAGCCCATGTAATTCTCCCTAGCCTGGGGCTTTCACAATCCCAGCTATGTTAGTCACAAATCACACCTCATCACACCTGACAGTCACAGCTAGGCTGGAAAAAGCTTGTCATCTTGACCCAGCATCAGGAGCCAAAGGATTTAGCAGGTTCTTCCTTGCTGTGTTTTGAGAATTTCTTAAGAAAACATTTTTCTTCTGTGGGTGATTTCACAAGTCAGGAGAAAAGCAGCTGTTGATGGCTTACAGTTCAGGTTTCCCTGAGAAGTGTAAAGTCTCAGCTGGACACCATGATGAGAGATTTTATAGATTTTTCCCCCCTCCACATCCACCAGGCAGCTAAACCTAACAGTAAGCTACAGTGTGTTTTTCTGTGTTTAACTTCTCCTTGAGATAATCCATTTGCCTCTGTTCTTTGAAAACTTACTGAATAAGCCACTTGTTTCACACTGGTGGGGAAATAACACTTCGGGGGCCCCTTTTGTGCTTGTCTTATGTATAACAGAAGTGGGGAGTTTTATAAAGTCTAATAAATACCCAGCTCTGCCAGATGTTAGCTTTCCTCCCTTCCTCCCCACCCCCCACCCTTTTTTTTCCTACTAGAAAAGAGGTCGGAATTTGAGTTCCAGGCTTTAGCTGACTGCAAATAAAATGGGACTGTTTCTAAGAGATATGTTGTGACAGTGTAAATTATCACATTTAAAATGGTGTTAAATATAGAAGTGCCACTTAAGAGGGGATGCATTTTGTTCAGTTCCTGATATTTGTCTCATCAAGACATTCTTGTGAGATGGTGTCTGTTTATTATCTTCCCATCTTTTTACTCTATTATTCTACCCTCTGCTGACAAGGGTTAATGAAGAAGTGTCCTGCATTCAGCAGTAGCAGTCATTTTTCTCCTTCTTAGTAGCTGATGCAGTGCTGTGTTTTTGACTTTCGGCCTGGGAACAGCACTGATAACTCCAATGTTTTTAGCTGCTGCTCAAATGTTTAGACTGACCAAGGACTTTCTGAGTCTCACGCTCTGCCAGTGAGGAGGGGAAGCCGGGAGGAAGCAGAGACAGGACGCCTGACCCAAACTGACCAAAGAGGTATTCCATACTACAGCATGTCATGCCCAGGATATAAACTGGGAGTTACCCAGAAGGGTTAGATCACTGCTTGGCTCGGGTTGGGCTGGGTATCGGTCAGTGGTGAGCGGTTGTATTCTCTTCCCTTGTTATTTCCCTTGTCATTGTTATTACTGGTGGTAGCAGTAGTGGTTTGTGTTATGCCTTAGTTACTGGGCTGTTCTTATCTCAACCTGTGGGAGTTGTATTCTTTCGATTCTCCTCCCCATCCCTCCAGGAGCTGAGGGAGGAAGGTGGGGAGTGAGTGAGAGACTGCGTGGCTGATGTACGGCTAGGCTTAAACCACAACAAGAAGTTATAGCCTTTTCTGTATTTCATGGTGACTGATGGATGGGGACAGGTCATTGCATAGCTCATGGGGGCTGACTCCAAATTAGCGTATGGTAGAGAAATTTCCACTGGGAAGATCTGCCACTTTCTTCCTGGGATAAACCTCTGGGTTAAATGAAGGGAGCAGAGGTAGGTGAAAGATGCAAAAGAGAACGTGTTAATACACAGCCCCAAGGCTAGAGCTAAGGATGAGGGACTGGAGAGTCCAAAGGAGGCACACGGAGAGGCTGAACAGATGGACCCAGCATGGTGATGTGATACAGCCCAAGTCAGGAAAACCAGAGTGAGGAAGCAAAACATTTCCATTAGGATGGAACAGACAAAATCCACTGGCATGAATGGTTTTGAATTCTGTTCAGTTATTTTGGCTAAGCCTAGTTCATTGATGGCTCTATTGCCTTCTCCCATTGGAAAAGCATGTGTTTGGTCTCATTTATAAAATTAGAAGTGCCATATTCTTTATGGTGTATGCTCTCTGCTGCTTCTCAAGAATGGTAATTGCATGGAAACTTGTATGGCTTATACCTAAAGGATTCTTAATTTTAATGCATACAAAATTACATCTATTTAAGCCTCATTTAGTTAGAAGAAGTGCAGTTTTCCATCAAGTGCCTCTCCAAACAGAAGCTGGTTTTGCACTTAAAGTGGATTCTCAGTTGTAACTGTATCTTCCCCACCTTGGTCTCAGCTCCATTAAACTTAATCACCATCATATACTATTACCCGTTCAGTTAATGAAAAATAGTTTTCTCCAAAGGTAAAGTGTTATAATTAAGAGACCTGTATAGCCACAATAGCTTTAGTGCCTTCAACCTTTTTTCATTTAAAAAATTGGTTCATTCTGTGCAGAGCAAAAGGCCATTTGCCTTATGAGACAAAATAATTCTGCTCAAACAATGGGAAAAATAATCACATAGGGTTACATGGCCACAGCTAAAATTTTGCAACAGGTTCTTGTCCCTGCCATGGATCATCAGACAGATCTGATAAAACTCCTAAGTAGGCCAGTATTGCCCAATAAGTTAATAGCACTGTTGCTTTTATTCAGAATGATACCAGCCTGCTTTTAAAGCAGTAATGAGACTTATGCACAATGGGGCATGTTTTCCTGTCAAAGTGCCCCGACTGTGGAGGAGAATAGATCCATCCATCCACTCACAGCATTTGTGGGCATGGCAACAGTTCAGAGAGGTGATGTTTCAGGCCCAACTGAGCTAAAGTGAAATAATTAATTTGGATATTCACATTATCAATTTGTTTTGTCATTTGTTTTCTCTTATGCAGTGAATTCATCTTGTATCCTCTTCCTAAATTAAAAAAGTCCTGCATGGAAAATTCCTGATCCATGCTAATAAAAATACATTCTTGTGTATGTTCCTATGATGCACATTCAGCTAAATAAATATAGATGATTTGCAGCGATACACAAATAAAGCGGGATTTTCAAAAGCGGTTTAACTACTCCCAGCCTAAACTACTTGGACTAAAAGCAGGGAGAGTTTATAATTAAATTCACTGGGAGCTGTGCTAGTCCCCTGCTGAGTGCTTTTAAACATTCCTCTCCTTAGACTGCACTGGGAGAGAAATATACTGTATTTATAGACATCTTGTTTCAATATAAACATGTCATACTGTAAATCTCAGACGCAGAGATGGGCTCAAGCTGAAAAATTCAAATCCAGTTTTCTGACGTTCTCTGTTTCAGTTGAGCTCCACTGAGGGCTTCAGGTTTGAGGCCAGGGACTAGCAACTCATTTAAGTTCAGCTTCCTTCTTCACATTTGGAGAGGGTTGGCTCTTGGACTATTCCACAGAGCTCCTGTTATACTATGTGTACTGAATTAGCTTGTGATTTCTCTCAGCTGCAAGATGCTTTCCGAGAGTGAAACGCCCTTTGTGTTTCAGCAGATATGTTCCCAATAACCTTGCCCCCTTTCAGAAGATGATTACGCGTCTCCTCTATAATGGAAGCAACGTGTACCTGTTTTTTGTTTCACATTTCTGTTCTCTATGTCTCTGCGTCTTTCCTTCCATGCCCTGTGCCTAATAACATAACAGCAACCGCAAAAATAGCATCACGTTTATTATTAGCATCAGACAAGTTTCTTGCTGGGAACCAATCAGTCTGTGAAATGGGCCATGTGCTGGAGGATAGGGCACTTCTGCCTTCTTGGACTCCCCCAATGGGAGGCAGAGGTTGGAGAAATACAAAGCAACACCCAATGGACTTTGGCTAATTTGGGGAATGGCAGCAGCTATTGGTGTTTTGACAATCACAAACTTGTTTAAGTAGTACTTCCAGGGGGAGAAAGGAAAGGAAAAGAAAATGTTTCCATAACGACTGACACGTGAACGCCGTTAATGTTCCTGTGAGGTGCTGGCATGCGTTCACGGCACACGCATCTCCTAAAAAGGTGTGTGTGCTCTGCAGATGTTTTCTTGGAGTGGGAGATGTCCTAATAAGCAGGTACATTGTTCCACATGTTTAATCATGTACAGCAGTGAATGGCTGCTTCAATTCTCCTGACCCCTTTTTCTTCCACCTTGACCTTTTCCTTTCCCAGCCTGTCACAAATGAAGAATGATTATTAACAGAAATAAAAAAAGAAAAAGAAATATAAAAAGAAAGTAGGAAGATCATGCTTGAAGGAGAAGGGACACTTAGGGAACATAACGGAGAGTGGAAGTGTGTTATGTAGTATTTGTTTTTGCTGCTGCCATTTTATTGCTTTTCTGGGAGCCCTGCCAGAAAAAATGGCGAGTACCACTTTAATTAAAGAAGGCTCTGTGTGCACTCCAGCTGTTCCTCATGTGACCAGCCTGTCTATGGGTAAAGCAAAGGATGCTCCCGCCAGCTTGCCCAAATCAATGCTAACCTAATTCCCGACCACACACTGTCAAGCGTGCGTGCAAACCTGCAGCATTTAGGGCACTGTCTGCAAGCCAGGCACTCGGCGCCCCGTCCTGTTCCTGGTATCCCCATGTATCTGGAGGCAGAATCTGGCAGCAGGATTGCCGGGGGTGCACGAGTATGTGGAGGGAGGTGGGGCTTCATGTAAAACATTTTCTCTGCCTGTGACAATATTCATTACCCATGAACAGAACGTGCTGCCTGGAAGGAATGGCATTTTGGTGTTGGTGGTGAAAGTCTGGGCTCCCACTGAAGTTTCTGGGAAAGCAGAAATTGGCTGTGAATGAATATGACTAATTTTTCAGCAGTAGCCTAGATCTGAGATGCCCTAGGCTCAGGGAAGACGAGTGCACTGTGTTGTTTTTCTTTGTTTGTTTTTTCCTGGCTTTGGAGAAAACCGAATTCCAATGGAAAGGAAGAGACCAGCTATGCCAATGCACCTAAGCTGAAAATCCAGCTGTGTGCCTGGAAAGTGCTGTATGGATTCATCAACAATGTTAAAAAAATACTAATAAAGCAAAGCTGCATAAAGGGATGGAAATTTTCAAGATGACCCTGTGAGAAAACTACCTGGCGTCTTGTAGCTTATACATATTAAAACTGCATTTCTTGTGAAACTGTCCTCTGAAGCTAGTTTCTTGTGGAGGAAGATATTTACTGAGGTGATGTAGGCTATATAGCCCCTTAAGACAATAGATTGAACCAAGTTTTTGTTTATGCTACAGGGCCCCTTTGCAGCCCTCTGCCAAAGTGAAGGGCACAAAGATGAATGTGATGTTGTTTGTGCCCACTGTAAGCCTATTCTCCAGTGCCAGACAGGCGTAAAGGGGCCTCTCTGTAAGTGAGCGTGTCATAAACCCCTGTATAATAAACCTCTGTGCTTTTGTTGCAGCAGTTCAATGGCATTACTGCCATTGTGAATGTCACTTCTGACGTACTAATTTAGGTGCGACATGAAACATCCAAGTGTAACCCAAAGTGTCCCATGGCTGAAGCATTTTATTGTACTTTCAAACACTTCACCTACCAGTAACATGAAGCTGCTTCCTCCCACAGCGGTACAGAGCTGAGCTGCCTGTGTTGACCTGTGTGAGACCTTTTTTGGGAGCTTTCCAACCCTTTTCCTTTCATAGCTTGAGAACTGTTCCTTCTGTCCCCCTGCACACCTAGGCTTATTCACGTGGCTTGCAGCAGTGGAGATGAATTGATGTAATACCTTGAGGAAATTCAAGACTGAGCTATTGTATTTCTGAAAAGAAAATTCAGAGTACTGGGAACAGGCTGGACTTCTCCCTTCCAGCAAAAAGGAGAAATGGAGGCAAAACCTGGTAGAGGGGGGATATTATCTGGATGTGGCAGAAAGGAAGAGGTTTGGATGGAGTCTTGGTGTGCAGGTGGGAGATTAGAGCTCTACCTTGTATGCTTTGTCTAGCCTTAATATGTTTGCAGGAGGCCTCAATGTAGCTCAGCAGTTGTTGGTGCATGTCAATAACATTTAGAAAAGGGTCATCTCAGTCCTTTCTGGTGGAGAAGCTGTGTTGCCAGCTGTGGATAGTTTCTGAGCAGTAGCTGGAGGCTCTGGAGGCTTTTGTGTGATGTTTCCATTGTGTGTTTCCTGTTTACTGTGAAGCTCAAGTAATGCTCTGGGCCTTCTCTTTTCATGCTTACCAAGTTGCCATTGTCGGATTTTTGGGTTCCATCTAATATAGCAGTGTGTTTTCCTCAGATACCTCAGACACAGAAATAAGTATGTGTGTGCTGCATGTATGCTGTTAAATGCTGTTGCATGCCTTGCTGGTAGTAGCCCAGAGTCTGACCATGGCCATCTCCTCTGCTTCTGAGCTGGCTGCATGCTCTTCTCCTGACTGGAAATCCAAGGATCACAGGACCCATTTTTTTTACACTCAAATGCCAGTCTTCTTTTAGTGACACCATCTATTCATTTGCATCTTGTCTTACTTCTCTGAAGTGATTTATCTGTTTGCTGCAGTCCAGTTTCTCTTTGGGTGATGCTGTCATGGGAGTCTTTAATTTTTCTGGTGCTTCCTTTCCGCTCAATACCAAATTGTTTTTTCCATCAATGCAAGTTTCTTTTACAAGAAAACTCATAAATTATTTTCCCTTTCCCTAGGACTTTATTTTTTTTGCTTGCTAGGCAGTTTGCCTTCTCTTCACATACATCTGAGAACACTTTGTTTGTCCTAGCTGTTTTGAAGTACAGGCTCAGGAGTAGCAACAACTTCATGAGCTAAAAATGATCTGGGCAGAGTTGGTGCTTATATAGGAAGCCCTTTGCTGTTCACTGCATCAGATCCTGGGGAATAACATGGCAAAGATTCTCCTCTTGTACAATGACAGGGGCTCCTTATTAGGAGAATTATTTCAAAACTGTACCTGAGGATGGCATTCATACTGCCCTGATTTACTACTTATACTCCTCACAATATTTTTTCCCTTCTGCAACTTGGATACCTCTCTTCCAGTTACAGGCAGGCTGTGTCTTTTGATAATGTTTATTTATTTATGTTACAAGTGCCTGTTGATTTGCTGGAGCCAGTGGTTGCCGGTATGCTGGCCACCCTAAAGGTCACAGCTTTTACTGTCATTCAGTTGTGGTCTAGCAGGCACCCTTGACCTTATCTTTACATAATTGTTATTGGCAGTAGATCTGCTCTTGGTGTCTGTCTGCCTCTGTTGAGTGAATTTGTCTCTTAATGGTCCTCCTTTGATGCCCTGATACCTAGTCAGGAGCAGCTGAGTTTTTTTCTTGGTCTAAGCCCTGCTCTTGTTGTCATCCCTGTGGGCTTTGCCTGCTGCTGTGCAGTTATTAGCAGCTCTATTTCCATTCTGTCCTGAGCTATATCTAATTCGTGTGCTGTGTGGTTCCTACCACAAACTGGGCTGCTAATTTTTTTTTTGCCTCTTTTTGTTTTTGCTATATTTTTACTTTTTGCAATTTCTTTGCAGATTATTTGATGACCAGATGCAGACATATCCATCTAAGCACAGCAATCTCTAGCTTGTGGCATTTATTATAGCTGGCTGCTTGGCTTGGAACTCTCTTAGCTCTTTTTCCTTTATCTTCTGTTAGGCTATGGCAAACCCTGCACAGGAAACACAAACAGGTTTTGGACTTGTGAATCTAATTTCCATGCCTGGATGGTTTTCTGGTGGAAACATGGGTGTTGCAGGAAGTTGGATAAATAAGTTTCATTCCAAATAAATGTCAGGATGTGGCCAAGGTATGTACACAGTCTGGCAGCTCCAACACTTTCTGTCCTGCTCAAACATAACAATTTCTATGCTTTGCGTCTCTCCAGGCTGATTGCGGCTATCATGTTTCATGTGCCTTGTGAAGAATGACAGTGTGAAAGGACCCAGGTCTGTAAACCTGGATCAGTTATTATCGACAAACCTAGAAATGCTGCAGTTGATGTTCCAGCAGTGCGCAAACAGATGGGAACTGAAACAGCCTCTGTCTTAGGAAAGGATACCAAGGGAAAGACTAACAAGAGAATAAGTAATCTACAGCATAGTCAGACATCTTGGACACATCAGGCTGGGACACAGAGGAGAGCTCCGGAGTGGCTAAGGGCGTGCTACCCAGTGAGCTGCCCACCATGGGCAAAAGGAGAGGGACAGTCCTTGAGACTGAGAAAGGGAGAGAAGAGGGGAATTTCGGGTGGGAGAAAAAACCACAAAAAACCCAGAGATTACTCAAATTCAAATCTGCTTGGCTGACTGATGCCATTTAAAGCCTTTCCAGGTAGCATTGTATCTGTGGCTGGCCAAGGGCATGTCTGCATCAGATGAATGGAGCTCACCAGGTGCCTCTGAGCAGGATGGCGTGGCTGCTCCAAACAGGGCTCTACAATGACACTAGCCTGGTCCTGGAAAAGAGAATAGCTGGGTCACACTGAAGGCCTGGACCTAGTCAACAGAGGAAATGTTCTGCGTAGTGCAGCTCTGCACTACTGCATCTACTAGTTTGTTCCCACAAAAAGCAAGGAGCTCTTCATGAGGCTGTTCTCTACTGCACAGTGCAGCTGTAACACCAACCTCCACTGGTTCTCCAGACCACCTCTTACTGTTGTGAGTTCTACAGAGACCAAAATGGCAATGTCTGATGATGAGCATATGCAGCAGGAACCAGCTGGCCAGACTGACTACATAAAACAGAATAAACAGCTATCTCTGGTTGTCCTGGGTCCAAAATAAGAGACAGCCACTGGCCAGCCATGGCCTTGAACATCTTGACAAAATCAAAATTGGATCTGGTGCCAGAACTAAACAAGATCAGTTTAAATCTTGGTCTCTGCTCAATTCTGTGTGTATTGAAACATGCCTGACGTTATGGTACTAACACTCTGTGCATCATAAACATTAGTAGTGCTGTTTTGGACACAGCCTAAAGTAGCTGCGGAATGACTTCTTGCTCAGGAATGGTGATGCTGCAAGCATGGTGAAGTGCTCATAAAATCCCACCTGTGGCACACCATCAAAGCCCATAAAATGGTACTTTAGCTGTAGGGCAATAATGGCTTTCTCAAGCAGGACAAGGCAGCTGCTGGATTCCCATGCAGAAACTGTCTTGGATACTTGGAAAGTGCTAAAAGGTTACAGGATCTTTTCCTGTCAGTACTTTGAGTTAAATGCAGGCTTGTATGACCACAGTTTCTGCTGTGGGTACCAATGCTGATAGTGGTGGACTTGGGGAAGCTGCACTGGGACAAGAGAGATGAGGAATAATTGTATGCTCAGGCTGAATTGCTTTAGGGAGTGAATGGACCTGATAAAATATAAGGTTCCTTTAAGCTTTTTTGAAAACTGAATTAAATCCACTACTCTGGATAGATGTATTATTACTATTATCAGTTGCTTTTCTTAGCACAGTTAGGACTCAGAGGTACCAGGTGCTTTACTAACAATGAAAAAAACCTAGGCCCCTGCCCTACTGAGTTTACTAACCCTAAATATAGGATTAGCAACATCAGGCAGGTACAGATAGATGGGGCAGCACAAGGAAGCAGCGCTGTGATGCCAGCCAGCCAGTAGAGCAAGTGGTGGCACCTTAGCAGAAGCTTATGAAGGATCCAGGTTTTTGGAGGTGTTGTGGCAAAGTGGAATCTGAAGTATCAGCTCAGCTCATGGAGCAAGATGTGGAAAGCATCAGAGTACCTGTCTGAAAGGCGGCTGTGGAAAACTTCATTGCAGGCTGAGCTCTTCAAGGTGGCCTCTTGGCCCAGAGGTAATAGGTAGTAGGGAGAGGGATGGAAAAGAAAAGGAAGTGGCCTGCGTTGGAGTCAGTGCTCTGTGGGAGAACTTTTGGGGACATACAGGTGTCAACTGTGAATGGTGGGTGTCTGCAGGAGCATTCAGAACGGCTCTGAAGGGCTGAGGATTGTATCTGTGAGCAGCAGAAAAGATGATGCTACCGTAACTGAGAAGCTGAGAATTTGGCCAGACTTTTTTCATGCAGAATGACAGAAAAGGCCATGTCCGAGTGGTGGTATTTGGACTGAACCTGGAAGATGCTGATCCTGGTCTGTCTCAGGGACTTGGTCTATAGTCACATTGAGGAACAGTGCAAGGCTTTGAGCATTTCTGGAATCAGGATTGACCCAGAAGCCACCCACATGCAAAGGATGGCTGAGCCTGTGTCTGAGATGAGAGTGGTCTTGGAGACAGTGGGAGAAGGCAGCACTGAAAGCAGAAACCATCAGGGCCCTCTCACTGGGGGACAAGGGATGGGAGAAGGATCTTCAGAGAGATTGTGAAGAAATGGTGCAGAAGAGTATCCATGGAAGCCAAAGGAAAGTAAATCCTCAGGAAGGTGAGATGCCTGAGTGAAGATGTGGGGAATGCAAGGAGGCTGGAGGTAGAAAGCTGGATCTGAGATCGTGAAGACAGTTGTCTGGAAATGAGGCAGTCTGTTTGGCCAGAAATTTTGGTTTCTGTAGGTCTGCTTTTGATCTCATTATGAACATAAGTAAAATATTTCCAGTTTTCTGGCAAAGTGGATGTCCCTAGACCATGCAGCTGCTCAGTGAAAGCAGCTTTGTTATCAGGATGGTGGCCAACATTGCAATGACATTAAACAGCTGTTTGGGGCCCTGTAGTCTTGTCTGCATTCATCACCTGCCTTTGTACTGGTCCCAGTTCTCATTGCTGACCCACTGGAAACCTCTCCCTTGCACCGAGCTAAATGTTTATCAGGCTTGAGAGGCTTTGAATAAAACAATTCCTGTTCCAGGATACTTGAATGTTTTGAAAAGAACTTTCTTCTCATCTTGAGATCTCCAAGCAGCTCCAGCCATCGATGACTTTAACATCTGTGATGTGAGCTAAGTGCAACGAGAAGATGCAGTATTTAGTTGGTGCCAGGCTATAGTGCTGGCTGATGCAATGTTCGGCAGCAGCTAAGCCATAGCAATGAAGGTTTGTGTTGTAGGACCCAGTTCTAACAGGAGTTTTAAGGCCTTAATCCTTTTTTTAAAAAAGAAAGCTCACCGAATTGGCAAAGAGTCAAATCATAGTACATAAGCTCTGAGTGCTCCAGGAGGTTTTCTGTAGCAGCTGGATGAGGAATGAGCTGATGGAGACAGAGCAGGGGGAGTTCAAAGTGCAGTGCTTCCAATGATTTTTCACCATGCTCGACTGTCCCTGTGCTCCCTTGGCAAGAAACCCAAACCGTGCTCTACACCCTCTCCTCGGCTGCCTCCAATGGAGCTGCTGGTCTCCTTGTGCTGGGGTGAGAGGGAGAGGTGTTTACACTTTGCACCCAGTGGAAAAGCAGGGACCAGGAGCACAGACACTTCAGACTGTAATATGATTACAGTTTTGCCCTCATAACTCCTACTGCTACTAATAGAGCAAGAAGAGAAATTCCTCAGGCACATGGGATCCCTCAGCTGTGGAAGACACCGCCTTCCTGGTCTTCCCCACTTCTTTGTCCAGGTCAGTGGTTGAACCATGGATCCTAATACAGACTAATGCCATGAAGCTAACATGGAAAACAGAGAGGACACACTGTATATATCGGATCCAGGTTTCTGAGGCAGGATAAAAGGAGAAGTCTTCAAAATGTCACCTCTCCATTAGTGCTGCCTGGTGTGGCTCTGTGGCCTGGGACCAGAGGGCATCCCCAGCAGCAGGGAAATAACCTCCCAGAAGCAAGGTTCACAAGCCATAGTGCATGAGTTTATGAGCCTTTTACTTTTCTGGCAGTCAATAAACTTATTTTCATGGTTTTCAGACTTGGCTTTTGGAAGACAGGTACTACAGTGGTTTGTCAGAGAGGCGGACTGCATAGTGGGGTTGGATGACATGGTTGTGTGATACCTTCCTCCTCCTCACTACACCCACTGGCAGATGAATTTCCTGAACCAGTAAATTCATATGAACACCCATTCTTAAAGGTGGCACAATTGTTTTTTGCTCCAGTGAGGTCTGAAGGCCCCAGCTGAGATCGGGTCCAGCCTCCAGAATGCATTCTATGTACACACACAGCCCTGCTACTGCAAGCTGGGCTGGAGGAGGCTGGGATAGCAGGCACTTAATGTGAGTTGTTTGGTACATCAATTCTGGAGCCATGGCAGAGAGCAGTTGTCCTCAAGTGCCTCCGTGTCCTCTGCTCACCCTGCACTGCTTCCTGTGCCCAACTCTGACAGATGCAGATGTTCCAGTTATGTTCCAGTTTGTTATACAAAAGCTTTGAGATTCTCTTACTCCTGAGGTCAGCAGACAGAGATGGCCATGTGAAGTTACATGGGAGGGTATCTCCTTGCTGTAAAAACAATTTAATGAGTTCGCCTTGTCATTAGGTAGGTTTTTGGTCTCATTGACACACTCAAAGGATTACTTTGGTAGGGTGGGGAGGTATTAATATGCTGGGAGGTGAAGTAGGAAGTGTGGTCTGACATGGAGAGAGATCACTCATTTTGGTGAGCCCTATTTTTCTGCGTGATTTGGATCTGTGAAGCTCCCTAGACTAGCCCATGTGGAGATAGGGGGCATGCTGGGAGGGGGAGACATTCCTCTGTGGGACTTTCGGCTGCAGCATCCCAAGGTGCAGCGCTGAATAAATGCGCCTGTCTGCATGTGCATCACTTTATTCACTTTTTAAATGTGCATCTCCTTGCCTTCCTAGCAAAGTATTGTAAGTGAGGAAAGGGCTGTCCCCAATTCCCCTTTTTACTCCTGCAAAATCTGTTCACATACTCTTGTGCCTGACAAACTACTGCAGAAAAGACTTTCTTTCTCCCGCTCTCTTTTTCACTTTGTAAAGAGAAGAAAAATCTTTCATTGTTAGATTTTAAAATAATCCTCGTCTCTCAGAGTCCAGCTCCTACATCTAGCAGCACTGACTGGACCGTGTAGCAGAAAACTGTGTTAAGGAGGTGATGTGTGTCTGACTGCCTGTTGCTTTTCCTCTGATTTTCCCAGGAACTGCTGTAAAACAATTCCCCACTGCTGTGGTAAGAAGGGCAGTCTAAAGGAAGGGTCTGGCTCCAAGGCCATTGAACAGTATGCAGTTCCCAAACTGGGGACGATTTTGGACAAACTCTTAAAAGAAAAGGCTTGGGAGGGATTTTCAGGGAGTAGTCTGCCGCCAAGGCGAGCAGCAGCAGCCCGAAGCCGGGGCTGTCTCTAGCCCTTTGTTCCTCCGGGTGGTCGGCTTCCTCCACCCGGCATGTCACAAAGAGTCTTTGGGAACTGGCCCAAAACTAAGGACTGGCAAAATGCAGTTTGTTCCCCTGCTTTTGTAAAAGTCATGTCTGGCTGCCAAGGGAAGTTTCCGTATCCTGCTGCCTTCTGTTCATTGGAGCTTAGCTGGGACCTGCTGCGTTCCCGAGTCCTCAGGCTGTGACCGAAGTCTGGGAGCTTTGCTCCTTCCTTTGTACATGGGTAGAGAAGACAACGGTCAAGTGTTTTCAGTTTTTCTGATTGATGTGTGGTTATTACAAAGCTGGCTGCCCAGGCCAGTTTCCTGACATGGGTTGGGTGTCTGGGGGACATTTGCTTTGCTTCTGCTGGGGCTGAGCTTATTCTGGAGACAGAGGAGCCTGGTCGGAAACTTGGGAAAGATGCTGAAAAGATGGCTGTGGGCTTGAGGATGCCCTCCAAGAAAAACCCAGCCCCACTCAGGGAATGTGGGAGCTGCCTTACTCAGAAAGCAAACTCAGTGCAGGGAAACCACTGACTCCTGAAGGGACTAGATACAACTGTCTCCCCCAGTGCACTCCAGCTTGAATAAATTGTGAAGGTTGTCACTAAACAACCTTTCTATCAGGTGAGATGGGTTCTTTGGTCCAGGCTTTTTTTTTGTGGTTAATCTTGTGGCGAAGAGGAAGTTTTGCCAACACATAGGGTGCAGCACTGGGACAAACCATAGCACAGGTTTTGTAAAAGGGAACTAAAGCAAAAGACTTGAGACATATGAGATCAAATTACTATGTTTGTTGGGAATTACCAGCATGTGGAGAAACTTCGCACAGATTGGTCCAATTAGCTGATATCAAGATGGTGTTTAAGCTGTAAAAGTCATCCATAATGGTGCAATGGGCAGAGGATTGCTAGGATGGAAACAGGCTCTCATTAAAATGAACAGGAGGTGTTTTAATTTGAGTTTATAAAGCGTGATAATTTGGAGAGAAAAGTTTCCTACTTTGGAAAAATTTGGGGCTTTTGCTTTTGTTAATCTTCTGATATGACAGGGTCTCTGGTGTGTTTTCATGCACTAGGACACTATAGACTAAGTGCTATCTTCTACAAACACACCTTTCAGTCTGTACGGACAGGGTTTGAGTCCATTAAACTACAGGCAGCTGCAGCCAGCTATCATACTAGGTCAGTCACAGATAGCACAAGCATACTTAATCTTGCATGTGTGCATAGTATGAAAGTAGGAATAAGTGAAAATCTGCGATTTGTCTGACAAGAGTATCCCCGAGTCTGGGAAGCACTCCTCTCAACAGACACATTGCCTGCAGAAGAGACACCAGAGCATGCAGAGAAACTCTGAAATGTGTTATGTGTTTGATATGAAATGCATGCGAGGCTTTTTTTCCATTTTCTGGGGAGAATTGATATAATAGAGCTGTCACCTTTCATCAGTCAAATTTGTGGCAGCTAAGCTCAGGGTGGTAGTGGAGAGGAGGGCGTGCAAAAGGTGTAGAGAGAGCTGGAATTTGCACTGTGGAGAGGAGGGGATTTATCTGTGCATCCTGGGGAGAAGTAAACGGCTGTTCTTTGGGATTTGCATCTGTCAGAGGCCCTGACAGATTTTGGGCTGGGCTGAGCCCACTGGGGTGGGCACAGAAAGAATCTGGGAGTGCAGCAGCTTCTGCTGCCAGAGGAAACCAAATCCTTTTTTCAGAGAGACTGTCAGGGTTATTTAGAGGAGGGTTTAAAATCTGCCATTGTTTTCCCTGCAGTGAGGGATACCTCTCTCCGAACTCTTCCAGGAGGATAGGCTATACTGCTGAGTAGGAGGGAAGCATTCCTGCCTGAGCTCACATCTGAGTATGTCAGAAAAGCAGTGGAGCCGACACAGTTCAGCAATCTAAGGGGCACTGTAGTGCAGATTTTTGTATTCTATATATTTAATGTCTTATGTAAAATTTTACAACCTCTGTATTTAGAATTTTGTATTAAATATGTACACGTAGAGTGTCGTGTCAAGCACTCATATTTGCTCTTACTTGCTACAGTCATAATTTTGCTGGATGATCTATGCCCCTGCTAGCTCAAGTCTTGATCTTACCAATATACAAGCACCTCCTGGCAGACATAAATACTGTGAGGTCTCCCTACAGGGGGCCTGTCATGGTTTAAGGCCTGCCACACAGCCCACTCACTGCCCCCCCACCTCCTGCCTCGGCTCCCGGAGGGATGGGGAAGAGA
>WYDI02041461.1:0-20077 GCA_009867235.2 Psittacus erithacus
TTTGTGTTATACCTTAGTTACTGGACTGTTCTTATCTCAGCCCGTGGGAGTTACATTCTTTCGATTCTTCTCCCCATCCCTGTGGGAGTGGGGGTAGGAAGAAGGGCGAGGGGAATGAGTGAGCAGCAGCATGGCTCTGAGTTACTGGCTAGGCTTAAACCATGCCATGTTTCCAAGTTGGAAAGCTAACCCAACAAAAGTATCATCCCACACATCATATTAAGACTTGTTATCCAGAAGCAACTGCCTTGTAAAGCAATACTTCGATAGATGTAGATTCTTTCCTTTCCTGCACAACTTTAAGGATGTTAAAACCTGAAATACAAGCCCCCCCACATCCAGGTGTAACTGTGAGGAATAAGCACCACACACTTGACAGGTAAGCAGCACTGGAATAAATCTGGTGTGGCTGGCTTGGAGGGACAGCTAATATAAGAAAAGGTATGTAACTGAAGGCCTGTGCCAGGAAATACAGAACATGAAGACCTGTACTACCAACAGTAAGTGCTCTCAAAAAAGCTCAAAAAGCTTGAAGATGAGTGGGCACAGTTCCTTTCTCAGGCAAAACCATTCTGGCTGAAGATAACTACATTTCTACTGAAATTCCAGGACAACAGGTAGTCAAGCCACGTTGTAGCTGTTAATGCACATTTTCCCTTCTTCTATGGTCCACGAATTTTAGTTCTGTTCTAATTTCTCTGTATTTAATATGTTTTGCTCCTACAGAGTTCATGTTCCCCATTTGTGAAAAAGAATTTATAGCAATTTTAGAATATGTAACCCTTTGCAAATGCAAATTAACCAATTTCTTCATACTTGTAGCTCTCAGACTTCTACTGACTTAAGTGTGTTAATGAAAGCAAGATTAAAAATGAATTTATGCCCCATTTAAAGTCATTATGGGCATGATTTCAAGACAGTGTTTAAAAGCAAGAAATTTAGGATGAAAATTATCACGATTTTTATTAATAAAATCCAACAACAAAACCCCAAAGCCAAATCCACAACAAAACACACCTCCTTCCCAAAAAAACCAACCCCAAAACCACACCACAACTTTAAAGACCAATTAGCATGCTTCATCTCTAATAAAAAAAAGGAATTAAGCATTTAACAAATACATATAAACACATATATCCAGGCTTACAGTAGGGGTATCAGTCTATTTTTTCCTAATTATCTCTACAGATCACAAATTAAATACAAAGTAAAGGTCTGGTGCTGTTACATGCCTTCCTCTGTCATCACTATGCTGTCCAAACAATTTGGATAAAAACAGGTCAGGCACAAGATGGCAAACTTAGAAGTGTGAAAGAGTTTGTGAGAAGGTACTATATCAATTTCTGAAATATTGTTTGGACATTTCAGAGTACAGACAAGACATAACAGTCACATATTTTTGAGACAATGACCAGTAAATCTTGACAAGACCAAAACAGCTGGGGAAAAGCTTCAGAGAACTCAAGCTGTGGAAGACACGAGACAAAACAAAGGTTTGTGCTAGTACGGTGGGAAGAAACTTATAGAACGAGAAATGTCTAGCTACCAAGTAAAAAAATTAATCTAATTCATCCAAAGCACAGGGATATCTGCTTTATTAGCATAAATCCAAGACAGAATTATACTCACTTTATAAAACATTTACCTTACCCATATCATACAGTGCATGCATACAACTCTTGCATTCATGCACCAGCCTCCATCCTTCCATGAGGCCTTTTTTGCTGGTAGTATTTTGGTTTTACCCTCCACAGCTTGCAAGCTCTTTTCCTGATATGTAGTAATATACAGCTGTTTTTCTCTGTCTTTTACTGCCTCAGCAACTGTTATCCCATCAAAGACCTTGTATCTACTTACTAAGTTATTTTTCAGTGCAGAGATGACAGTATTTAAGACTAACAGTCTTTCCCTCCACCCCATGCATGAACTGTAGAATAAGAATGAACCCCCTTTTCTGGATTACACATAAGCCAATGTGCATTGTTATGGAGATTTTAAATATATTTCTGGTTAAAACAAAAACAAAACAAGGAACCAAACCAAAAGAAAAACATAAAAAAAACACACACAAAAAAAAAAAACCACGCAACAAAAACACAAAAAAAACCAAAAAACAAAAACAAACAAAAAAAACCACAAACCACAACCCTGAACAAAACAAAACAAAACAACAACCAAACCATAAACCAAAAATTTTCTAATAATGAGTAAAAGGCACCATTCTGTAAGATAAATCTAGGCTCTTTTTTTTTTTCCCCCAATATTTCCTGACACATTAACTTTGCAACAGCAGTACTTACAGTGGATGAAGTATTACCACTGCCTAAAAGCATTGCGAGTGCTAGCCATGTACTCTAATAAGGTACTTCTAACTCATTTACATTGTAGCTTCAACAGTGTATGCAATAGCAAACAGGTTACTAATGCATGACATTTCAAAATAATCTGAAATTTACAGCTACAGTTACATTTCAAAAATATAAACACCAGTTTCTGCAACGATGAAGATCCAGAAATGCACCCAAATTCAAATGACAATAGGTTTAGACAGAGGAAATATCAACATCTCTGTCTCTTACTTGGCTGTAAAGAAGCTAGAAATCAAGTGATAACTGTACTCAGAAATACTATCATGGCTTTCCAATAGGTATGAAACTTAAGTAATTAGCTACTAGCTAGGAAAGCCAAACCCAAATCCCCCAACCTGTCCTCTGATATACTCAATTAGTAAACAAAAGAATAAAACTCCAATAAGCTTCTTATAGTCTTCTCTAACATTTCTCTGCAAATTCTTTGCTCTTTTTCCTCATCTCTACAGTAACATTTGACGTGCACTTAATGAATAGGAGTGCATCCAGTGAAATTTCACTAGCCAACCTATATGTAATCACCTATTACTTAAAATGCTTGCTGACTACTCTGTTCTCAGACTTTTTTTTTTCTTACTATGGACAGACCAAAATTTGTTTCATATTTCAGCATAAAACATGTTTTTCAATGAAAAAACCTTGAATATGACACACTTATTTGCACTAACAGCTACCACAGCACAAGTGACATTAACTTTAACTGACTTCAACTGAGGTTCCACTTTATAATTGTCATCCCAGCACTCTGGAAATCAGTATCCTCAGCCTACAAACTTGGGTTTTAATTAACCTACTTGTGTAAAAGCAACATTCTGATTCGGATGGAGAGTCCTGGAAGCAACACTAATACAAACACTAAATGCGGAAGACAATAAAGCTGTCTCTACCAAACAAACTTCATTACAGAGGTGTTCAGTTCATCTTGCATATGGTAGGTAGTTATTCCAGCCACCAGCTGTTACTCCTGTACAAGGACAAAACCAAGCAACCAACCCCGTTCCCAAACTCCACAGCCAGTGACAGCATTTCATTTCTCTTAAACTAGGTATAACTACACAGCAACATTTGTTTGTAGGAAGGCAGATTTGCCACTTGGGTCTCACAGAAGTTTCCACACTAAAATCCACTCAATGAGATTTCTTGAATGAGAAAGTGTGAATGAGATTTTTCCAAGTTACTGAACTATATGAAAATAAAGCTTAAATTAATTTTTAAGGCTCACTGCTAGAATATTTCATTGATTAAAGAAAATACCAGCTCAGCTATAATATCTACCACTGCTTCAGTTGCAATTATTTCTCATATGTTACGGGAGAATTATTTCATTTTAAGGATTTATTTTTTTTCATAAAATTATCTTTTTACACAGATGCCAGCCTTCACAAAGCCAGCAGATATTAAAGTGTAAAGCTCTATTGTTATTACAGTGGTCTAAAAGATTTATTTGGAAGCAATTTAACATAGCAGATACAGCTTACTTCACTCAATGGAACACTGAATTGTTACTCTTGAATAAAACTACTCCCAGAAGAACCTTTTACTCAGTTCTTAATAACAAGAATCTAATAAAGTACTGTCCTGTTTTTGTAACCCACAAGAGAAAACTGCCATACTCCATATACCAATCAGGACTTTTATCACAAAATTGTTTATTGCTAACCCACAGACACAAAATTCCTATAGAAAACTACTTTGCGTCAAACACAAGCTTCTGTTTCCTCTTAGAAATTTGACCCATTTTTGCAGTTGCGCCAGGAAGTTTCAGTTGTTTTCATTAACTCCTCATCTAAGACACTTGCAGTCTTCAATGATCGGGTGGGCAGCCTCTGACAAGAAGTTAGCTAGTTTGTCCTACGTGAAAGAGATCTATCTTTCAGGACTCTTGAGCATAAACGCTAAATGCGCAACTAAATATCAGAGATATCAAATCTGCTGCCATAAATTCTTAACCCATCCTTATTGATGTGTTCTCCTTTAACACAAGATATTTCCATCCTATTTACCCTGCCTCCTTCTCACTTGAAATTTCCATGCCACAATTTCTTTACAGGTCCATCTCCCACCTCACAAAGGTTATTAATTTATATGCATGAGCTCTTCAGTGTATGCATAAAGACTGCCTAACTTTTCCTACTTAAATTGTCAAGCAGTGAAGGATGGAGGAAAACAAGAAGGTACAGGAAGTACTAGCTAGTAGCCAATATGAGATGATAGCTCACCAGCTCACTATGCCACTGATGTAGGCAAAAAGAGCCTAGACCCTCTACTGGTGGCCAGGGCAGGAGCAAAACCTTCTGGCTCAGGAACTCCACTGACTTGATTCCTCTGATGCGTGGGGATTTGGATGACCTACATCTGACTACTTTAACCTTATGCTGTACAGCTTTGCCATAAAAGGTACATGTGAGCCACCTGTAAGATGCACATGGCTCAAGAGCCATAGCCTGGTCACCCCTGCTCAGTGCAGACATGATAAGCTGTGCTGTAGTGCTTTGTTCATACAAGCAGCACTCAGCATTTCAGTGCTTTGATCAAACCACACTATTACTACATAGAGTATTATCAACATAGCCCAGTCTCTTAAACTCAGTCAAGACACAGCAACAGCAGAAGGTGCTTCAGTGCCAAATTTTTTTCCTTGTTCTGATGCAAAGACTCAACTTCACACGCGCACCCAGGAGAACACCTATATGGACAAATTATCTGCTTCACATGAAAACTGCCCATCTACTTCAAACAATCAAAAATTCCCAATTCTCATATTTACAGAGAAGTGGAGCAAAGGAGAAGAAAGGAAACAATAGTCACCCAACTTGTTTCCCTAACACAAGTCAAGTTTTCCTGACCTGTACCCAAAGAAATACATAAAGAGAATCATGAAAAGGGAAAAGAACAAAACACAGAACTCATTTAACATGATATACTAGTGAAAAAAAAAGCGAAAAGCTTCTTACCGGCATATTGTTTTTGCTATCAGGACAATTTTCATCCTTTTCTGCTTGAATCTGCTCCTGACTTCCTGATTTTCTAAGGTCTTCAATTGGGTGTGTATCTTTAAATTCAGCTTCTGAACCCTTCATTGCATCAGTTTCATCTTTTACAGTAAGAATATCAGACATCCTCATTAGAAAAGGTTATTTTAAAATTCTACAAGAAACACAGAACCTTTAGGACAAAGAAAAAAGGATCACTGAGTAATTCTGAATTAATTAAAACAAAGCATACCTAAACAGTACCCAGAATAAACATGATTTTGCTGCAAAAAGGATTCCTCTTTCTGTTACGATACATTTTCCTGCCCTGTATCAGAAGGAGTGATCATTTTCTTTTTAACCACTTTTATGAAGAGGCTTATAACAACAGGCATCTATACAAAGGAGAATTAAGTGCCGTGCTATAGGATAACACTCGCAGATTTTCCCTTCCGTATTTTAAAACAAACACCTGAACATTCAGATACTCTAAATCAAACTAAGTTCCAACAGAAACAAGAGAAGTTTTTCTCATCTGAAAGATAATTACATAAAGATTTTAAAAGTAAACATATGAATCCTAATGCACCAAGTGTGTAAACATTCCTAAATTTCATTAAAACTTTTAAGTTTCCTAGTTGCCAGGAAACCACAGGACAAGTTCCGAATGCAGGAACTATCCTACCTACTAGATGCAGCAGAACTAGTCATAATGAAATTAAGTACTCCCGCAAAAGCAACAAAGAAGAAAGAGGCAGCTTTGGTAACTGGGATAATAACAACCATCATCAGTAATTATAATTCAAAATAATAATTTTAAATACTGTACTAAGATACTAATGATTAAAGCTATAACAGAACCACCCCAAATTTTCCCATAAACCAATATAACTTTTCATCATTATTCAGCTACAATGAAAGATATAAAACCAAGAATTTTTCATTTCTTAAAATAAAACCAGTAAGATCTAAATGCTTAAAGTCCTTCATAGAAAACAAATAACAATCAAATAACATTATGGAAAAGTCTAAGTAAGTATCTGATTTAGTACCTGATATGTCCTACAATTTGGGGATTGTGGTCTCCCACAAAAATAAAATAAAAAAATCCAAAGTTCCTTTTCACAGTTGTCAACCAAGATGTCAGCTGTAATGAACCATCTGGAATCTGGTAGGAGGAGTCCCATGTCCTTATCCCCAGTGTAGAGTCCTGGACAGAACTATGTTGTCTTGAATCAGCAAAAGCATCCCTTTTGAATGCCTAAAGATCAACACAGGAAAATATACAATACTTTCATTTGGGGTGGGATGGGAGAGGGAAAATGATGACACCTAAAACCAGCCACTTCAAGAAAACAAAAGCATGGAAGAAATAAGCATTTTTCATATTTATTCATTCTACTTGCTTTCTCTAGCAGTAGTAGTATTTTTCATTAGACTTACAAGACACTTTTGTATTACAGAGTTAATAAGTAGTCAAAATAACCATCTTGTTGGCATTCCTAGTGAAACTGTTTCTATAAACAAGCAGGTATCTTCCAGCAGAGTCTGAAAAGACAGTTTGAAATATGCAGCCCAGCAGGTGTGGAGGAGTAACAGGCCATGAAAGCTCACTGATTCCTGTTAGCATAAAAGCTTTTTTCTTTGTCATGGTTCATAACCTACAAGCACAATGCATAATCCATATTTTATGCAACTTGAATTACAGAAAACAATTTTATTTTATTCAACAAAATAACTGCCCTTGAATGAAGATATACAAATTTCTGCAAAACTGACAATGTTCCATCTCCATCTTCCCTTCTTGGATTTGCCCTTCTGAGAAATAAGTAGTATCACCACCCAAAGGAAGTATGCATTTGAAGTGGCAGGCAACAACAGACATCTAATACCAAACAATATGTAACTTCGAGGAGAACACCTCATCATGCTGAACTATTCCCTCAGTACAAACTGAGAAGACTGCGATGGCATGAAACAGCAGCACAATGGTGCACAGACTTCCAGGTTTCCTGCAGGCGGGATTAAAGCCTGGCTACAATTACTCTTCCAGATCTGAAGAAACATACAGGTTGATAGAATGGTTTGGGCTGAAAAGGACCTTAAGATCACCTAGTTCCAACCCTGCTGCCATGGGCAGGGACGCCTCACACTAAACCATGTCACCAAAGTCTCTGTCCAACCCGGTCTTGAACACTGCCAGGGATGAAGCATTTAACACTTCTTTGGGCAACCTGTTCCAGCATCTCACCATTCTCACAGTGAAGAACTTCTTCCTTAGATCTAACCTGAACTTCCCCTGTAAGTTTAAACCTGTTACCCCTTGTTCTACCACTACAGTCGCTGATGAAGAGCCCTGACAAAGGCTGCTATGAGGTCTCCAAGCAGCCTTCTCTTCTCCAGGCTGAACAGCCCCAACTGTCTTAGCCTGTCTTAGCATATGTCTATAGGCATATACTTCTCAGTGAGATGATCATAAAACTGTCAATGCTGTGTTCTTACTGCTTTCTTTTGCACAATCTAGAGGACAAGTGATAAAAAAAAAAAAAAGACTACATCTAGCAAAGCCATTCCTGAGTTCTATGACAGAAACCTCTCAAATCATGACACATGGAAAACACTGGATCCTTTGTTTCAGGTTCCGACCTGAAAACCATCATGTGCAGACCCACTAAATTGACTTGCAATGAGTGAGGGTATTTCTGGGAACAGTATCTACTCAACTTAATCCAATTTCCCTAATAGGCATCAAGACTTCCATCTCCTCCTCCTTGGCATTGTTGATGGACATAGGAAGCTTTGCTCTGTCCATGCCAGAAGAAATTAATTCTTTTTCTTTTAAAAGCAAGGTAAAAGACAAAAGGTGATCTTCTTGTTCTTCACTGAAGTTATTACCGATATCACTGTTATCAAAAGACGCCAGGAACTGCTGTCAAAATAACTGGTATCAATCAAATTCAGGACAAGACACTGAGTGAAGATTTTTTTCTCACCCCAGCCTTCTAATTCAACACACAAAGTGAATACGCTGCCAGTGCAAAGGTACTGCGAAAATTTATAAAGAAGCTTTTAGTCACCAGATATTTCAACAGAAATCTTGCACAGGTCTTAACAGTATCTCCTGTTGTGGACAATATCCACCTACCTAATTTTCGGTATGATTATGACTGTCAGGTTAGGCTACCCCGTAACCTGACAGTCAAAAATCAGTCACTGCTGAATTCCCAGTGAGGCTTGCCACAAGTCAGCCAGAGATCTCCACACTATATGCAGAAACTTATCCTACTGTCATCATTTGCTCCAGTCACACATAAAGCTGTAGTTCTCTTCAGAAGTTGCTTTACTATCCAAAAGACCTGTTCATGCACGTACACATGCCCAGAGGAATCACAGCAGTATGTTATTTCCTGTACTACTTATGCTGTATTCCATTAAACTGAGAAGAATCAATGCTGGATTTACTTGCTTCTGTTCTCTTTGAAGCAGGATTAAGGATAATCTTCCCAGAGAGGAAGTATCAGGAAGGGGAAAAAAATGAATAAAAGATGCTTTGCACTAAACAACAATTACCTTTACTGCAGAAGACTGGACTAGTATTACCCCCATCAGAAGCTGTACTGCCTACTTCAGAGGAATATACAAATTCACCTGTTTTTCCTTTGGGAGAGCTGAGCATTGTATAGGATCTATGTGAATTCAAAAACTCTATTATAAAAGTAGCTGTATAAGAAAGAAAAAAAAAACACCGAAAAACCGCAAACCAGAAAACACCACAACAAAATCCAAACCAACAAACACTGGCCTCTCACCATTATACAGCAGCATCGTACAGCACCTCCTTCCACAGCACAAGTGGAAGAAATGATTGATGACTACAGCAAAGTCTCTGTGAACATGTGAACAGCCTATCCCTACCCTTACCCCTACCCCCAGCATATTAGTGATACAACCTTCATTAGATGTGGACATCCTTTTTTTTTTTTTTTTAGCAAGGTCAGGATCTTCCCTAGAAGAACAGACCTTTGGAGCTTCTTATCTAAAAGACTTGTCACAACAAGAGCTTTTCCAGCTATTTTTCACCTCAATTATTTTGGACAACATTTAAACAATATAAACATATTTATATTAGCATCACAACCTCAGGGTTCCTGTGATGAGAACAAACACCAACTCTCCCAACCAACCAACACCACTCATAAAAAGTTATATGTGTTTCTTTGTTAGGATGAAAGGGGAAAATGTTTATGCCTTAAGCAGAAAGATAGAGATCAAAAATCTCATTCTTATATTAACAAAAACTATGGGTATAATTAAAAGACAATTATTGCATCCAGCTACTGCTTAGTTCTTGAGGTCCACTACCTACACACAGTTCTCAGAAATAGTTAATTTTGGCAAGTTAAATCAATGCCTCAGACAGCTAAATCAACATGGTACTCACTGCTGTCAAAAAGGAAAGCTTTTGTTTCTTTCTTCTCCCTGTAGCCTCTGCACCATGCTTTCAAAGTATGGTTCCACCTCTACCTCTGCATCAGCTCTGCTGTTTGCTGAACTTCTTCATTGTGCGATTCAACAATAAGTGACAGAGAATCATAAAGCTCTTTTGCTAGAGTAGCTTTTGCTGGGCTGCTGAGCTATGGAGGTGCACAGGAAATTTGTATGAACACTAGCCAGCACAAAGAAAGCCACAAGAGGAACAGAGAAACATTTGTACCTCCATCTTTTTGTAGTGGCGACTTCTGTATCTGCTCTGCCCATGTAGTCCATTAAGGACATTCTTCAACAGCACCAGCCTAACTAAAATAAAGCTACGTGAAGGTACAGATTAATACTTTGGGATGGGATGTAGAGGGAAATACATCACTATTAACTGACTGCCTGTAGATGAATCCCAAGACAAAAGATAGACAACCTCACAGGCACCTATAACTGGAAGAGATCAGACCCTTCTGGGAAATTTTCCTTAGGGCAGGGAAGTGAAAAGGACTGGAGCAAACTATCTTAGGTGATAAAGGAGAGGAAGGGAAAAGGAAAAACGAAGTCCCCCCCTCAACCCTAAAAATCCTAACTTGGACAGCAAGGGAAGATTCCAGAGGGAGCAACAATTCTCCTGTCCATGAATGGACCAAGCTACGCCCACAGATGCTCCAAGAGTCATGAGCTAGGGTCAGCAACCAAAGTTTCGCTTTCCTCTCGATTAGTGCTTTACTTACCTCTTTGGCCCAGGGATTCAAAGACTTCTGAAATCTGCCACGCAGCTTTTATAAAAATGTAGCAGCTGATCTTAAGCTTACCACTTCTTTACCACAAAATTCAAAGCAGCTCTGTACAATTATGAGAGACAGAATCTGGAATGATGCAGAGGCAGCTGTTCCCTTTCTTCAAAAAGCCAACACACACATAACTGTACAAACGCTTCCTGCGCATTATCTTATGTCTAAAGTTTGAGATCCATTAAACAACTAGGGAGCAAAGAATCCTAGCCTCCTTATTGAACTATAATATGTGCACAGCTTTAAATGAGAAATCTGTCAAATTTTTACGAATGAATAAAAAATTGAAATCCTTATTCTTGTTTACATTTATATACTGGAAAGTGCTGTACAAACAAATCCATGCTGCACTGATACAGTTACACCAAAGACTTGTGATTTTCCCAATGATACTATTTACACAGGTTTTAAAGTTATACACTAATCAGTTAATAGCCAAATACTATTTACTACATTAGCATTAGAAGATACTTTTTATTGGATCCAGTTTACAAAGCTATTTAGTAATTAGATTTTCAAAAGAAACAGTATGATGATAAATAGGAATATGAAAGCATAATCTGCAGTTATTCTGCCTCTTCTGAAATTAAGGACTATATGCATCCCACTGTCTATACAAGTTTCATCCTGCTACCTACTGAGTGTAGACACCATTAAAAAAAAACAAACAAAACAACTAGATAGAAATAGCGCCAAATTTACCAGAAGACATTTGCAGACTTCCTTGAGAAAACTCCCCCCAAAGGAAATTCAGATGACAGAAGGAAAATCTCATACCTGCGAACCTAATAAAGGCTTTCAGGTATATTCTAGTTCATCTTGCTGCACAGGTTATACCAAGTAATCCATTCTCTTATTTTTCTGTCACGTCCCTGTATCAGAGGTACTACGACATCAAAAGTTGGCAGAACAGAATATGTTTACACCTCTATCACTCCAACTTGGTCTGATGTCTAAGCTAATACAGACCTTCACTGACAGCATACACCAAGATATGGGGCTTCACACTTGTGTGACCAAGGCACCATCATACCATCTTCCACTCACTGATTCTGATGCAAAGTCAGCTGCCTTGAGAGAGGATGGAAAGGCAGAAAGAGATATTGCCTTAAAGCATGGCAACAAGATTCACCAAAATATATGTCAAACATCTATTTCAAACCTATTCACACTTCAGATAAGTATAGCTTACCAGCACTGAATTATTTGTACAAGAATGCTGCATACCAGAAGAAAAAAAAAAAAATTAAACTTGCCCTCATCTCATAAGTTCATCACACTTATGCACCTCCATTACTGAGAAGTTTTGCATAATATAATCCCTCAATTTAAAAAAAAAACCCAAACAATATAGTGCCTCTCTATCACACTTAGGCTACAAACCAGCGCACTATCACTGTTCGTAAGGTAGTTGACCAGCTTTTAAAGAGGACACTTTTCACAGTGCAGGCATGTGAGAAGCCAAGATGTACTATTAGTAACTATCCCTCTTCCCTTTTTTTTTTGTTTTAAATTCTGGGCAATAATCTATGGCCTCTTTAATCCTGCCTCACCTTCTCCTGCGAACCCACTACTGAATGCAATAGAAATGTTTAGCTGACAAAGAATATCAGGAGAACTCCTTCAGGAATATAGTTGTGTACAGAAGAAATTTAACAACCAGCAAGACTAGAGTGATCTTTATTCTACATGTTGATAGGCAACTGCAGCATTAAAGTACTTATGGAGCTTGGCACTGTACAATGACTCTTCAGAGTAATTTTAGCACTGGCTCTGCAGTAGGGTCAGCTGCTCCATTCTGCACAGAGCACTGTCATTCTCTTAATTAGATCTCTTCTTGGAGTTCAATTTGGACTTCTAGGATATGACCAATCAGAGCAAAGTACACCAAAGGAAATAACCACCTTTTTCATTTGCCATCAGGAAATCAGACACTCCTTAGGATTTAACTCCTGCTACAAAGCAACATGACAAAGGGTTCTGCTAAGGTGCTTCCAGCTTGTTGTTAAATCTAGTAGGCTTGAGACATTTTTATTTCTGTATGCTGCCAAATTATGCACTTTTAATTAACCCCCCTCAAACAAACAAAAACAAAAAAAGCTCTGAACAACCACACACAAAAACAAAAAAAAAAAAAAAAAAAAGAAGAAAAGCCCCAGCCATACAAATTAACCATTTCAGGAAAAGGAAAGGGCCGGCATACTAGGATACTACCCAAAGAAAAAAAAAAAAATCAACCCACAACAAACCTTGTTTTGACTAGGGAAACTATACAACACAAAGAGCAAAAGTTATCCTGACAGACAATCCACATGTTTCAACAGATGAAGGGTTTCTGATGAAACGACAATTCTAGTGTTGAACATTCTGTGCTGGATAAAAAACGACTTGGCTAGCATATGCCTATTGTTATAAAACACAACTCAGTGCCTAGTCCACTCTCTTTAGGGTAACTAAAATAATCTTAAAATGGTTTATACACCATTTAAAGTTGTAGCTCCATTAGGATCTGTTCACTTTTTTTTTTTGTAGCAGAAAAGGGAAAGAAAAAATTTCTGAAACAGACTTCAAGACATGTAGCTAAAATCCATTTTTTTCTGTCATTCTCTCACTGGGAAGCATCTGCACAAGGTAACGTACATTGGCAGACAAAAGCCATTTGAGCCTGATCACTATTATAGCATTAGCCTTTCAAAAATGCCATACCTCAGAAACAGCAAAGCATTAGGTTAGTGGAAAATACATGTGCTGAATGGCTATGTCCTTTCTCCCCCCAAAGAAGATGTCTGTCTAAAGGCATTTTTAAAATGTTTAAAAAACTATTTTAAAATAGTTTTCCTCATGTCTTTAAAACACTTATGAAACACAACATGACAAATATTTAGGTTTCACTAGCATAGTTCTATTGGCTTCAGAAGTGAAAAATTAATACCCTTCTCACATGACAATGCTGTACCAGCAAAACCTCTGTAGAAACAGCTATGCTGACAAGATTTTGTTGGCTTAGCTTACATCATTCAGAGAAAACTAACTGACAGCAGAAAAACTCCTTCAAATTATTTAATCTCTCAAGCAATCCTCAACTCTTCCCCTTCTATCCTTATTTTGTTTATATTGCATGCCCAGCCATCCTCCTTTATCAGCTCCTTTTGCCATCTTGCGTAATTTTTTCTGTAACTTTTTCCACGTATTTTCAGCTATATATTTAGAAAGCCTCTGAGAATCCCATGAAACACACTCCATAATACCACACTGCACAACACTGCACCACCACATAATACTGTTGAGTATTTATTTCATACCTTTAGGTCACAGTCATTCAGATCAAGGACCCAAAACCCAAAACCAACTGTTTCAAACTACCAAATATAAATGGTTGGTCTTCTTAGAAAACAACTCTTAAAAGCTGAAGAATCCTGTTACTGGATCATTCCCTGAAGCTAGATTTCCAGTGTTAAGGACTTAAAATGTAATAGAAAAAAAGTCACAATATGCTTTTCCTGGGTCCACTGGAAATAAAATGATTTGTGAAAAAATAACAGGTTTTCTCTTTATAATGTTATCAGTGCTTACTAAATGTCACAGAAGTTTTATAGCACAGTAAGTAGCCTGAGCTACTTCTGTTTCTTAAAAAAAACAAAACAAAACCAAAACCCCCAAAAAAACCCACCCCCCAAAAAAACCCCCCAAAAACCAAACCAAAAAAACCACAACCCAAAATAATTAAAAAAAAAATAAAAACTTGTTTTATAATACCAAACTGAAACCCAAGTTTACGTTCAAAAGTCTTTTTAGCTCAACACTGATTAAAATATTAGAAACAAGATAGAAGAATACATATTTTCAGTTCAGATGCAGAAAAATAAATAAAAATCTTGCTGCTCAAAACAATTAACAGAAAACACGTACATCAAATAAAGTACATGCCACGTACATGACCTCAGATGATACAGCAGCAAACTAAAAATCTCAAAATAGTCAAAGCTTGATTCTCCCAGCCATTTTAAGTAAATAAGTTGAAGCTTTACTTGTGACTATTTCGAGTGGATAAGCTTCAAACAGCACCTTTCTTAAAAGATAAAAATCTTAATTTCATTTAGAAAACAGCCACTCAGAACTGCACACAGCAACCAACAATTTTTAATACAGAATTCAGGCTTTATTCTTAAATAAGTTTACATTTTTCCATTGGTAGTTCCATTAATAACAGGAAAAAAGGGGCACCTACAACATACATAAAAATTTCAACAGCAGATAGTAGGAATAGACTCCTAGAGCTCAGACCAGATTAAAAATTCTGCTTAGGGCCCCAGATATTCAAGATTATGAAATGGGCTTGGTTTTCTAAAAAGTTATTAAGCAAAAGCTTCAAACAGAACAGGCACTTTCTTTCCCTCTGACAGCAAGAATCACTAACTTGGTGAATTGCCACACCATTATAATCTCTCTCCTGCATAAAATAAAATAAAGATAAAACATACCAAAGCACACAAGAGAAACACAACAAGATATTCCATAGAGTACTATCAGTACTCTCAACTTTGAGATTTTTTTCATTGCCTCACAAAATACTACATCACATCAGCAAGATGCATACATACGTTACTGGTAGCTTAAAAATCTGTTGATTATAAACATCATGTAAAACAAATCAGCATTTAAAAACTGTCTACCTAACAAACATTAACCCTTTAGCAGGGTATTTTTGCCCAGTTTATAAAAAAGCATAGTAGTTCTGATGTCTGCTTTGATAGTGCAGAAACTTGAAAAGAATTTAAATTACCACTGATCCCCACAGAATCAAGTGTCATGGCTTTTAACAGCCACCCAGAATTACTTGTTATCTCAGCATAAGTTTTGGTCCACAATACAAAAGATAGTCATCAACACTCAGCATAGGAAAAAAAACATTTTTATGTAGCCTATTGTAAATTATCTTGCTATTTTGATTCAAAATCTATTTTTCAGTTCAAAACTCACCTTTATAAAAAAAATTCATCTTCATTAGAGTTCCTCATTAGAATGGAGATAATGGTAACACTTCAAGAAATAAAATAACAGATATTTCCCGTATTTTTGCCACCTATGGGAAATTGTCTTGTTTAAGCAGAGATATTTATAATGGCTTTCCAGTCGTAGCACAATTACAATATTCAGTAAATAAAAATTAGCAAGAATACTATTATTAAACAAGCTGGTATAAGAAAAAGTCTTTTTAAAGCCAATGTTTAAAGAAAGAAGAGATTATGCTAAACTCTGTTAATTGCTTAGGCCTAAAAATAGCTTTTGTGGAAAAAGAAAGGAAAACCGAATGCAAGCTGTAGCTTATTTGCAGACATTTTACCCTTCTCCTTTCAGACAGTGCTTAAATACCCTATTTCAGGACTCGCCTACCTGCACCATATTGGCATTTTGCTTCATTATGCCATTACTGAAGATGTGCTTTCCATAATACCCCATACGAGGCTCTGCGTGCGCCCTTAAACAGCGTACTGCACAGACATGCTTAGCTGATCACTTAGCACCCATAGGTCCTTGCTGAAGCAGTCTGTTGTGGCACCTGCTGAAGACTCTGAGATGACAGAAAATCAACAGCAGGGTACTGAGCTGTCAGTGACACCCAACCAGTCCCTATGCTTGGGCACCAAAATGCGCAGAGCCTATACTGAGCTCCTTATTAGCAATTCACAAGTAACTGATGAAAAAGCATTCTAAAGCTGTTAATGTGCTCTAAAATGGCTGTACAGATTTTAACCACTTTTGCCATTAACAGACTACTCTCAAAATGAAAGTTTATACCACTCTAAAAGGAATTTTGATGCAACACAAGTAGGACAAAACCACTGGTACTGTAAAGATTTCCTTTCTGTACTGTACTGATTTCCTTTCTAAACATTTGTATTTTTTCAGTTTGGCATTGTGAATACAACTTAAAAAAACATCAGCAAGTTAAGTTCACAGTGCCAGCAGATAAATGCAGTTGTCATCAGCAGTATGAATGTCATGGTAATTTTCTGGACTGACACATAACCGCTATCAGAACCCAAATAAGGAAGAAAAACACTTTCTCAGCTGAGGGGTATAAAAAAAAATAATAAAATCCAGTTATGCTAACTATCATACTTCCAAAATCAGTATCCAGACCAGAGGTCCGCAATTTTCTTGCTTGTGAGAAACTGTTATCACTACCTCATCTGTAACCAGTGCTCAATAGTACTACTGCAGAATAATAATCCCCCTTCCATACTTCTCCAGTGACCACTCTGAAGAATTCTTGCATATCAAGTAAGGCTGGAAGGCAAATGAAGCAGTATTTTTAACCTGGGGGAACCCGCAAAAGACAGGTGCAATCTTGGGAAGCTATAATTCCTGACCAACAGGAAATCAGGATCCTGTATTTTTAAATGACAAGGTTAAAATAAAAATAACAATATACAGACAAGCATATATACTTATATATACACACACATGCACAATTACACATTGCTGTAATATAACAAGCATAGGAAATAGTAACAAACATCACTGGAATATTTAGATATTTTTGTAAACAATATATATATGCACATTTTTATAAAACATTATACATATAAATGTTTTGGTACTGAGACTGCTGCAGTCTGCAACAGATCTAAACCTTTCTACACTTATTCCTCTCTTCTGCTGTATCTGTGCTTCATCTTTAAAGCCTCCACTCTTACTAGCTGTAAATGGCAGTGACATGCGCTCCACACATCTGAACAGCAAGATCACACAATACTTAAAAAAAACCAAAACCAAACAAAAAACCAACAACCAAAACCAAACAAAAACACAAACAAAAAAACAAAACCAAACCAAAACACCAACTCAAACAAGTATGCCTTCTTCCTCTACCTGATGACAACAGCTCTTGGAATATCTATTCTTTTTCTTGTTTGCGGCAGATTCAATGTAACTGCTACCTTTCCCTTTTCACTACTCAACAGTTACATACACAAGCTAGCTATTCCTGTCATTTCACCCCAGGCTATGGCTGCAGGTTTGCAGACAACAGTTCTTTTGATCTAGGTAACAGCGCAACATTTCACACCTGTAGCCCCACCAATGCACCTGATAAGCTCCCAACAGACAAGTCTGTAAGGACTCTAAGAAAATACATACAAATGGTATAGTTGGGAGGCCAGTGATATTTTCACACAAGTTTTACCTTTTCTTTCCTCTGGTCTGCAATGGGAACATCATTTGTCATGGTAAACACTTCTTTGGCAGAATATTAGAGAAGAAAATAGATATATATTTTTTTAAATTATATAAAGAATTCTATGCAGGTGAACAACTGTGCACAAGCCATTCATAGCAGTGGCTGTACTCTGAATGCTGCCAAAGAGAATGGTTTTTAATTTTTGAACGAGTTACACAGATTACATCAATGTCAGAATAATCACTTGTCTTCTTATACCTGGAAAACATGTGCATGTATGTATCTGACTACTGTTATAGTCAGATTTGGTATTGACATACATCACAGCAGAGAACCTAGAAGCATTTTTTTTTTCCTCAGTAAGATCAGCAACAAGCTGCAACTAACCCCAAACAGGAAATAAAGCAGTACCCAAGGGAAAAAGAGAACTACTGTTACACTCCACACTGTCCCTTAGAAACTTTTTGTTGATTTTCCTAAAGCTGACACACCCACATATTCTAAAAAGTCTTGAACAAATGAAAATACACTTTTTGGCTTTTATTAGCTTCTGAATCTCCTATCCTGGAAACTGTCATCTTACAGGAGATGATGCACTGGTCTGGGTTTATTTTCTCATAAACAAAGCAAAACCTTGCCCCAACCCCCAATTTATTGGTCTGCTCTAACTGATGGATAAAAAATGGGAACAACAATTATGTTCACCTCTTCCAATATCTAGAAGCTTATCCTTCAGCAGGAACTTAAAGTCTCCAGTGAATTCCATGAGGCAATTCAACATAATCCCTACCTTCTAGCTGTGCAGATTCTATTAGATAACATTCTTCCTTTCCAGAAGTTCACTGTTCCTCATTATTTCCAGTAGAAAAGAATCTCTAATACCTTTCCCTCCTGGAAAAGGTCAGACCACATATCTAACTGAAAATTGCTATTTAAAAAAATTTAATAATAAGATGGAAAAAGGGGAGGTTGTAAGCAAAGAACAAAGCAGCCTGGTATACACTACTATACCCAGCCAATGTGCACTAATGCTACAAGGCTCCTTTCATGACATCAAATGGATGTCAGAACTATGCAATAAACTTCATCTTAATACTTCTAAGTTTCCATTTCTGTAACAGGGCTTCCATAAACTATATTTTTGTTTTTAGCAATCAATATTAAAAATAGACACTTAAGAAAAAAAAAAAATAAATAAAATTGTGTGCCCAAGGCCAATTAAGTCTGTTGTCTGCATATTTAAAACTGCAGAATTTAATTTGATATATCCATTTTTGTTTTAAAGACACACCATGAAGCTATCAGTAAAATCTGACAATATAGTATTCAATTAATCTTTCTGCAGTAAGTTTTCACAAGCTGCACTCTTACTAGATGGTGCCTCGTTTGCATACTATGTTATGAATTCGAAAGGGGGAAAGAATACACACATTTTGTTTCTATAATTTTTAAATGGGTGAAGCAAAGCATTAACACCTACATTAAGTAAGCGCAAACTATAAACACTTAGGATCTTTTCTGCTCTGGGGTTGTAGCAAGAGTGCATTTGAATACTTTCTACTGAAGTTCGTATAACCTGCTGTAATTCACTCTCCTTCCAATAAGGCTATCTTCTTCCCTTCAGTTGCTCCTGTTCCATATAGAAAGGTACAGGAAGGTGTAGGTTTTAGTGGTGGATTTGATTAAAGTGGGAAATGGGAAAGGACTGCTGAAGTGAAGGGAAAGAAGGAAAAAAAAAAAATCCAAAAAAACATAAAGACGTAAAAATAGAGGCAATCTAACAGTCTAAGGTGGAAGACCCCAAAATGGGCATCTAGTTATTATAACTACCATTGGACAATCTTACAATCCCTTCTCAAGAAGGCATTTCTACACCGCAAACACAAGAAAACCATCAATTCCTACAACAACTGATGTTTTCCTTATGAGATGAGAAATAATTTTTAGCTTTAATATTAAAGTAATCTCCAGGTCTTCTGTGCTTAATATTAAATAGGAAAAGAGAATTTTGACAGGAAACAATGCCTGAAATATTGCTGCCTAGGAAATGTACTGTATAAATGCTCCTTTAATGTTGTGTCTACAGTTATATGAATACCTATATAGAGATTATGCCAAATGCAACTATGTGTAAAGGAACACAAAAATAACATGTTAACATACCTGAAATAGGAAAATAATTTGAACTAAATAATCTTGGAAAAGATTCTCCTGGAAGGCATGCTAAGGCACATGAAAAACAAGGTGCTTGGTGACAGCCAGCATGGCTTCACTAAGGGG
>WYDI02041462.1:0-27002 GCA_009867235.2 Psittacus erithacus
CCGGGAGGAAGCAGAGACAGAACACCTGACCCAAACTGACCAAAGAGGTATTCCATACCACAGCACGTCATGCCCAGTATATAAACTGGGGCAGTCGCCTGGACAGACTGGATCACTGCTCGGTTGAGCTGGGTATCAGTTGGGTGGTGAGCGGTTGTATTCTCTCCCCTTGTTATTTCCCTTATTATTATTGGTGGTAGCAGCAGTGGTTTGTGTTATACCTTAGTTACTGGACTGTTCCTGTCTCGACCCATGGGAGTTACATTCTTTCAATTCTCCTCCCCATCCCTCCGGGAGCAGGGGTGAAGAAGTGGGGGGGAGTGAGCGAGCGGCTGCGTGGTTCTGGGTTGCCGGACAGGCTTAAACTATGACACTGCCCCTTCCAGAGAAGCATCTCAGACTCTCCTCATTGGTCTGGGGTTAAACAGTAGAGTGCAGCTGGAGCCATGCCCACAGGCCACGAAGGGATGCTGGTGGGTCTCCTCGTGGATGGTTTCTCTGTTGCCTTTCTGCACAAAGCCTTGTGGAGGTGAGGGAGGTGTGTGTGCCATGGGCAGCTCCCAGGTGGCTGAAATCCAGTTGTAGCTCTATGGAGAGTTGCGCAGCCAGGTTTGTCAGGAAGGAAGGGAGCCAGGCTTGGCCTCAGCCTCAAGGGACATGTGGGATTTGGGCCAAATTGCCTCTGAGGCTAAGGCCACAAATCCAGCTCAGCAAGCTGGGGAGAGCAATGAGTAACATCTGGCTCATCTCAGCTCTGTGGTACATCCCCTCCCCTCTTTATTTCTGTACAATTAAATCGAAGTGAGGAGCCAGGGATGGGGTGGAGGAAGGGAGAATGGGCTGCAGTGATTTTCCTGATGTGAGGCTCCAGACAAGGACTGGGCTAAACTTTCTCCAGGCAGTGTCTATACGAAGTGGAGTCACTTCTCGCATTAGATGTGATTCAGCTTGTGCACACCCTGTCTGTGTGTATACCAGGGGCCGTGGGCTCATCCCTGTCCTGCTTCATGCTCCAGGGAAAGCTGCTTTGCTTTTTCTTCTCTTGTGTACACCCAGGTTGTCTTGTCCTGTTTGGGAATCTTGACTTCCACTGAAATCTTCAGGTTGATGCAGAAAGTGCTGTCACAGCCACCATGTGCTGTGGAGGCTGTATGGGTACCTAAAGCCAACAAAATAACTGATGCTGGGGAAGGCAGCACATTAACAGGGAGGGAAGGTCTGAATGCTGCCTTTCCCTGCTTGACCCTTGGGCTGGATGTTATTCATTTCCCCTTTGCTATCTAAAGAATAGGAACTACAGGGTTACCCAGCCCTGCTTGGAGGTTTGAAACAATTTGAGGGTTTCCTGAAAGAAAGTGGCTTTAGCCTGAAGGGTTTTATCCCTGCTCCCTGGAGGATAATAATATTTATTATTCCCAAGGGAAAATAAATGTTTCTCTTTTTTTTAAATGGGAACATTCCCTACAGAAAACAGTGTTTTCCTTTATGCTCTTGTTCTTCATCCTCCGTGGACTCCTAGGGGTGCCATCCCTTTGGTAAGAGGTATTTTCTCCTTCCCCTCCCTTCCAGTCAAGATACACCATCCCTGTCACAAAGTCCTTTGGCCAGGCCCTACATATCAAGATCCTCCTGCCTTTCCCTTGGCTGGGGAGAGTAGTGCTGGCAAGGACAGTCAGCCCCTCCTCGGGAGGAGAGCCAGGAGAGTCACTTCAAGCCAGATCAGGAGCGTCTGGGGATTTCAGTGCATGTAACCAAACATGTCTAGACAGCCAGGAGCCTCCAGTGGAGACAACAGTGAGTTTTAACAGCGGTCCCGGATGTGCAAGGAGAGATCTTTCCTCCCCAGCACATGTGTGGGCCAGATGTTCCTCCTTGCCATTGCTGCAGTGATCTGTGGGCTCCTGAGCCTTGTGGGCAGCAAACAGGGAAGGTGGGCTCTTGTCCTCCAACCCAAGCTGAGGTTTGCCTGGCAGGGACAGGCACGTGTGCAGCAGATGCAGAAAGGACTCAAGACACAAGTGGAGCAGCAGGGACCTCCTGCCTGGGCTGACAGGCAAGGAAAAGCAGGGGAATTAGGGAAGACTCAGGTTCAGTCTATTCATGTAGGTTTCAACTCAGCAGCAGCAGGTCTGGTGTGTCCCATCTAGGGTGGACTTGTCGCAAGCCAATAGGTCAGGAAGCGCATGCCAAACGGCTGTCAGCGCAGGACTTCCCGCCTAGGGAAGCACACAAATATCCAAAGCTTTCTTTTTTTTCTTTTTCTTTTTTCCTTGGATAGAGTTTGCAGGTGGGAGAGGAGATTTGTAGTAAAATTTAGGTAATTCATAGCCCTACAGTTACAGAACTATCTGTAGCCTCAGCGGAAGGGTGCTGAATTGAAGGCAAAGGAGCAACTTGCTCATCTTCATCCTAAGCATTGTCTCATCCAGTTTTCAAGGAAGGTAATTTTTTTGCTCACAAATGCAATGCTCCACTACTATAGATTGCTCCAAATAGAAAAACATCTGATCTGGATAAAGTTTTCCCTGCTTGGAAAACTGCAGCCAGTTTGGTCTGAATAAACCCTGTAGTAGGAGCATCATCGCTTCTCCATCAACTTCCCAACAGAAGTGGTGAGAGTGGATTGTTCTGCAGCAGCTCTCAGCATTTTAAACCTTTATCTTGAACAGTTAAATCAATTAAAATACTGAAAACATCTTTTAACATTTCCAGAAAGGTTCAGAGGTTCAAGCTAATGCCTGCACAGCAGTTACGGTTACTGCACGCATCACGTGTGCCAGCAAATGCAGCAGAAATGTCCTCAAAACCCCAAAGTCTTTTCAAGTGCTTCACCATGCCAGAATGGCCAAGAAGAGAACCCAGCCCCTGTTTGCAGATCGAAGGACTTGCTGTATTTTGTATTCAAGGTCTGCAATTAATAAACACGGAGCCTGCTAGGAGCTAAGGCCCTGGCTCCTAATCTCAGGAAATGTAAGTCAATGCCCTTCTGCAGGGGCTGATGAAACTACTGTGCTACGCTTCTCTGGATCCGGCTGCTGCGCAAGGGAAGCTTTTGGAAACAGATCTAGGGTGTTTGGCAGGAGTTCTCTGAAGCAGGGCTGGGTTTAGCTTGGGAGGGTAAAGCACTGTTAATGTCACTGCCCTGTTTGTGTCCCTGCATCTCCTGTGGTCTGCAAGCAGGGATCAAAGCGGGATCCTGCCCTTCGGAGCTGAAGACACGCTTGCACTGATGGATTTCTCTAGGGAAAATGTAAAAATAAATAAATCTTGGTTTCAAAACAAAGAATAAATTCACAGTGGGAAACTAAAGCATCTACTGGATGCCATAGCCCAGGGTTTGCTTTGGCAGCCCTGCGCAGTGCCCAGGTTTCCTTCAGGACCCTGATCTGCAGAGCATCAAGCAGCACTAACTTACAGCTTCCAGCCCAGGGGCTTGTAGAAGCTCTTCTTTCAAGAGGGATGTGACGAGGGTTAAACTCTCATGTCTTTACCTGCTGGTGAAGCTGGCCAGAGTGTAACAGGGGGCTTATGTGTGTCAAAGGTTGTGGTTTCAGAGTTGTTCAGGGATTTTTTTTGTTGGTTTTTACCAGAATCAGCAGTTTCTGTCTCAGTTTTTTTCCTTTGACAGTATCACTACAGGATTATGCATTGATGTTGAGTTGCCTCCTGCTGTCCTCATGAGCCTGTCTTGAAGCTCCCTCAAGCTTCACCCTCAACCATCACCCTCAAGCAATTGCTCTGCTCTGTTTCTGGTGACCTACTGGTTTCCCAAAGCACCAGCCTGTGGGCTGTGTTGAAGGGCTGTATGGAAAGGAAAGAGCAGTAGTTGTCCCAGGGACAGTGGCTGGGCACAGTGGGATGCTGCAGGAAGAGGGAATGAGGGGAGATGGACATATGGATGGGAACCTAGCTGGGATGAGCCACTGTCGTCAGGTTTTTGCTGGGGGTTTGGTGGCTCTAGAGGCTTGTGAGGCTGAGTACACTTTGACAATGCCTTGCTAGTGTGTCTTAATAAATTATCCTGGCTAACCAAGGGCATGAGTTAATGCATGGAAGGAAAATGAAGGATCAGAAGTTAATGGCTGCTGAGTGTTTTGGCACCCAGCACAGGCTCTGAAAGCAGATGGATGAGGAGATGGCTGCTGAGAGCCAGTGCCAGCAAAGTGGTGCCTGCTCCCGCTGCACTGGTGCTCCCCAAACCTCCCTCCTCAGGATATCGCTTGGGGCCACCTTCAATCCACAGGTCTGAGACAGGAGGGATCAAAAACCCAGCCCAGGCTGCTGGGTGCCAGTCTGGTTTGAGCTTGTGTCCAACCAATGCATCTCTCCCAAGACACATCCCCACTTTTGAGCCATTTGGAGAGGAATATACCCACCTTCCCTTGGAGGCTGTGCTGCTGTTACTCACCCTCCCCATGAATGAGGTATGCCTCATTATTTCAATGGAGTCTGGCCTGCTTTTCAACCATCCTCTTTCAAAACAGGCTGTAAACCCTTCAGTTCTCGGGTTTTTCTTCCTGTTCAGGTTCATGGATGTAGCCAAGCCAGCATATCAATCTTCTTTCCCATAAGCTTAAGTAGGATGAGGTCCTTACAAGCCTTTCTATATGGTATTTTTTTTCTGCCCTGAAAACTATTTTTGTGCTCTTTCAAGTCTCTCTACTAGCTCTCTGCCTGCTCCTCCCTGCTGAGCTCCTCAGTGGGATACAGGGATGTAGGTTCATATCCCGTCTTTGCAACTGCCCTGGTCATACCGGCAAGGCTCTGGGTGTCTGGTAAGTAGTGGATGTTGCTGGTTCTGCTGACATGAACCAGGTGGGATTAGGGCTTCCCTGACTGCAGACCCCCACCTAAGCCCCCCCTCCTCACTGCCATCAGGCCCAATCCAGGGCTGTGCTCAGCCTGGCAGACGAGCCCGTTTGCTCTAATAAATGTCCTCCCTTCCTCGTTACTTGTCACTCTGCGCACACTCAGCAGAGATGTTCAGAGACATTTCCAACTCATTAATAACAAGGTCCCCAGGCGTATGCTCAGCACTGATCCCCACTGTCCCCTGGGGAGCTCCCCCAAGCCAGAGTCTGGTATTGACCGCTCCATAAGCCACTTAGCCTGTGTTTATTGATATTTTGCAGTCCTGCTTTCAAGTGTCAGGGTGTTCAAAGTCAAAAGCCTCCTGGAAGTCTCTTTGCATTCCCTACAGTGTGCTGGGCTGTTAGTAAACCTGAGCATTAGCTCATTAAGAAAAGGAGCGCGTGTGTTTTGCCTGTTTCCTACACAGCCACCCAGTGGAACCGATTGTTTTTGCATTTTGTTGTTTTTCGAGTGGAATTCTGCACAAATGCATGTGGTTTTACACCTGGGACAGACATCCGGTGAAGCAGTTTGGGTTACCCCCATTGCCTTATTTGATCCTAGATCCACACAAAACTATCATTCTATTTTTGGAGATCTCCCATGCTATCCATAATTAATCAGATACTATTAGCAGCGCTGTGTCGGCTGCCACTTGGCTCTAGGAGGTTTCTTGCATCTGTTTTTTAAGGGAGCAGAGCCATGACGTGCAGGGATGACTGACTGCTGCTTGCACAAGAAATGCTCTTCTTCACCCCATGTGCTCATGCACGAGCACTCTGCACCCAGGCAGTTGCTTTCTACTTCCCTATTTTTCTATTCCCCCCCTGCCCAGCGATAACATCAAACTGTGTACTCCAGGATTTACAAGGTAAAGCTGCTCCTCAGAGAATGCTACAGCAGTGATCAAAGTCCCAGTAGCTTGTATTCCCTGGTGATTAGCTGGGTGCTCGCACCAGCCCCATGCTGTGCCAAGCAACACATCCATTTTATTTAATCGGATTATGCAAAGCATTTTGCTGTGCAGTGGCAGGATGAGGCAGGCCCCTGGCATGGCAGCTGGCATTATCTCTGGCATTGCTCAGATATAGGGAGTGCTGCATGGGGATGGAGGAGCCCATGGGCAGCCTAGGGATGCTCTTCAGGGATGCACACTGGGCTGCTGTATGGGGTTTTCCTTTAATTCCCCCAGGAGGAGCAGGAATTGGAATGGAGTTTTATTTCCTGCCTGGTGCTGGGTGCAGGGTGCAGCCATGGGAAATGAGGATTGGCCCTGTCCCTGTATCCAGCTCCTGGGAACAGCTCTGACTTGTTCAGGACCTATAAGGGTTGAGCTGTTGGTTTTTTTTCCTAGGATTTTATCAGCCTATTTATGTCCATCTCCTGCTTTTCTAGCAAATCCAAATCCAGGAGAGCAGTGAGGTATCCAACACACTCCCATCTTGGTCTTTGCCACTGCTCTTGGACATATGACGTGGACATCTGAGATGCCCTGAGTACCACATGGGATTTCAGGTGTGGATGCAGTTCTCAGAGCTTCCCACCAGCTATTGTAGCTTCATCCTGTATTTTCCCCTCTTTGTCTGCTTTGTTTTAAGGATTAACATCTGGAGCTGTGTGAATGTATCAGAACTGCAGCTATCTTTTTGTCCTCTTTTTTAAAGCCCATATGGTTGCAGGGAAAAACAGAATCCCGAAGAGAAGATACATCAAAAGAAAGCCAAATATAGAACATTTAAAAAAAAGAAAAAAAAAGGAGAAAAGACAATTTTGAATAATAGCAATGTATGAGTGAGTGCCTAAAAAACTCTGCCGACTTTGAAGCCGGTCTCATGACTTATGAATATTTAGAGCTGACAGTCCTGGATACAGGCTTTCTCTTGAGCTTATTTGGAAAAGCTGGGCTAAACTCGAGTATGAAGCTGAGAATGTGATGAGCTCAAAGCAACCCAGCCTGGTGGGGCATGTTGGGGTTATGTGAATGTGGCTTCTTCAGTTTTGGGGGTTCGGCTGGAGGGTGGCGTTTCCCTGAGATGTGCTGGGCTTTTGGGAAGTCCATCTTAGTAAACCTGCTCCATCAGTCCTGTGAGCTTATTTGGGTGACAGTCTTGAGCTTGGAAAGAGGATGTTTGGGCCTGTTTATCCTTGGCTGCATCCTTACCTTCCTCAGGAGAACCATGTGGTCCTCCTAAAATGCTGTGAGGTGTGCAAGAAGAGCAATCTTTGGGTTTCTTTCCCCTTTGGAGCATGGGGGAAGGATGCTGCTGCTTTCACAGGGTTTGGTGCTTTAGAGAGGGCTGGAGGAGACTGCTGATAAGCAAGCTGGCTTTTCCTGTTTCCTTGTATATCTCCAGTTTCGGAGTCTGGCACTTGTCCTGGGGGCTGGTGTGGGATGCAGCTGTGGGTATCATCCATGTGTGTGATGTTTGCTATGTAAACTCCACCAGAATTAAGCTGCCCATAGGAATTCAGCTAAAAACCATTGCTGGTGAACTTTCAAAGGTATTTTTCCTCTGTGAGGCTGAGCATCCAACATGAGTGTGTGAGCACACAGTGAGCACAGAGGCCAGATGTTGAGGCCATGGGTGGCTGCAAGGGTGCAGGAGGGCCTGTGGCTGTTTGAGTCCACGGGGAATCATTGGCTTGTGCACAGGATGCACGGGGATTCTGTGCTGTTACCAAATGCCATTGCATCCACCTAGAGAGAGCCCGGGCTCCGAGACAGCCCCAGACCCCCCACCATGGTGTATGAGATGCTATGAGGCCATCAGAACATCATTTCTCAACCAGAGCCACGACATCACTCAGAAGCAAAACTCAGCTGCAGCCTCCGAGCATCCCCAGCTCTGCAGGTTCCAATCAGCCTGGGCAGAAGAGGAGATGCATCCAGTTATTTTCATCAGAGATTTACTGTTTTCCTCCCATTGCCAAAGCCATTTTGCTTGTACAGTGAGGGCTGTGAGGGCTTTGTCACAGCTGTGCTGTTACTCACAGGAAAGCATCAGCACAATGAAGACAGTGGCCAAAACCACTGAGCTTTCAGCAGATGTTCAGCTCCTGCAATACATACTGCTGTGCAAGTGCAGGTGATGCTCTTGCTGTCTGATACCATCCAATGCTGTGGAAAACAGACCTCCCCACTCGCCCCCTGAAACAGATCTGGAGGGTTTTCCCTGGTGGCTTTGGCAGGAGGAAAAGTGGAGCTCAACAAATAATGAAACAAAAGCACAGCTCAAGGTCTTGCTGGAGGCTGTTGGGATAAAGGTCCCAGAGTGCTGCGAGAGGGCTGTATGTGCAAGGAAATACTTGTTGTAATAAATAAAGTGATTATATGTTTTTCCAGATGTATTTAGGGCTTGGAGCATAAGAGGAAATTCCTAGCTGAATTCCTGCCTGTGGGATAACGCTGTTTCCATGGCCTTTCCCTGCCAAGAATCACTTAATTATGAGTAATTAAAAAAATCCAAACCAGCGCTATGATTTGGCTTAAAAATGCTGAGGGATCTGGGGACAGGAAAATAGAACAGGAGAAAAAACAACAACAGAAAAGAACTGAGTGACCTCCTGTGCGAGTGGCACTCAGCAAAGGGGGGGATGCTGATGGAAGGGGATGCTGCTTATTGGGGAAGAGATTTTGGCCACAGACAAGCAGTGTCTGATACAGCATGATCCCACACACATGGTGGAGCCAGGGATGCTTTTCAGTTCCTTGAGTAAGCACATCTCCTTTGTGACAGAAGAATTGTTAGTTGTGTTGTTTCCCTCTTTATTCTCCCTGGCAGGCAAGATCTCCTTTTCCTGGAGGGATTTGAGGTTGCTGCGAAGGACCAGGAGCTGCTGGCTTGCCAGCGCATGGAAAGATGTATCTTTCCCAGGATGCTTTAGTAAAGTACTAAGCCCAAGAGTGATTTCTGTGTGGTCCACCCATGTTATCTCTGTTCCCGTAACATGGAGGTGGGGGGCTTTACACTTGTACGTTTAACCCTGCTGGTGCTGTGGGCTTTAGGTCCTGGCACCTAACTGCTCCTGGTTTTCCCATTGGAGTCAGTGCCCTGAGGCCTGAACACGGGTAGATTTGCACTTGCAGAGGACACACATGTTGCAGTGAGATATGATGCCAAGCATGTCCATGCCTGCTGATTACAGCCTCCCAGGCTAATGGCTTTAGAAACGGGCCTCATTTTGTGGGATAAGGGGAGAGAGCTGGAAGTGATGCAGAGAAAATGTGATGTTGAGGGAAATGGGTGGGAGAGGATGGAAAAACAGGGACAGGCTGACCCTTTTGTGTGTTTAGGTTGTGAAGGCAATATAAAAAGTGGGAGATTGGAATAGGGCCTGTGTCTGTAATCTCTTTCCCCAGGGGTTGGTCCACCTACTTGGGTGTGTGGGCTGGCTCCCACAGCCAAGGGGAAAGGTGGGGACGGGAGATGACAAGTGCTTGAACTGATTGCATCTCTCCAAACCCAGAGTCATGGATATATAAATGACCTCCAGCTGCCAGAACAATGTTACTGTTCTGGTTCAGCTGTCAAGAGGGAGAGAAAAAAATAGCTTAGGCCACAGAAGGACTGCCAGGGATGCTGAGTAAAGCTATTCCCTTGCCTCTGTGTCTCCATGCTCACCCAACATGAGTTCATCAACTGGATGTGGTAAAGGCAAAGTGATGGGTGTCACCCACTGTCCAGATGGGTGATTGGGTGTCTTATGCAAAGGGCTTGTGACAACATCTATCAAATGAGAAGATGCAGCACAATACTACTCCACGATACATCCTTAGTAGATGCCCAGGTGCAGCCTTCAGGCTGGAGAGGAGCCAGTGACAGGGGGAGCTGCAAGGGAAGGGCTGGCTGCTGCTCCAAAGCAAGTTTTATAGCAGGTACTGAGCTTTGCATTACCTGCTTGTGCTAAAGCTGCAGTCTTTCTCAAAAGAGGCTGAAATCCAATATAACCAGGATTGTTGTGGTTGATGTGAGGTACTTAATGTTCCTGTTTAAGTAAAATTCACTTAGAGGTGGGATTGCAGGAGGCTGGACTGGGTTTACTGAGTGTGGGAGGTGTGCCCATCTGCCAGGCGCGGGGTGGTGGTCAGGATGCCCAGGCACCCCCATGCACCCCCTAACTGCTTCCTTAGCAAATGCACTGTGGGAAATTGGTGTCCCTACTTGTGGCAGGGGGATTGTAACTTTAAGTCTGACGGTCCCTTCAAGCCCAAACCATTCTGATTCTATGACTTGCATAGGATGCTCAAATCCAGGAGATTGGGGCAGGGAAGGCAAACGCCTCCTCTTTGTTCAAACCAGACATCGAGGCAGAGAAATTTGGGGCAAGTCAAATGTTTGGTGGTCTGATGAGAGACACTGGTTGAAGTTTGCACTCCTGCTTTTGTTCAAATGGCTATGAGCATCATCTCAGACACTGATTCAGTATCTGCCCATTGTCTCTCTAGGACAACTGGGAATAACAGCTTATATCTTCACTTCCCAGCTATAAAATTCTTTTAAACCTTTTGCAAAAAGCCTGTAGGTTTTGACAACATATTCCTGTCGAAAAAATTCACAACTGTCTCGAGCAGCCCTGGCTGTGATCTTTAGCTGCCTGCAAGAGAGCCATTGGCACGGATGCAGACTGAATAATAAGGACTCCCACTGCTGCAGAAGACAGGACAATATATTTTTGCAGGGCAGTAAAACCCACTCAGTGCCAGGTTCTGCAGGAGCTGGGGCTCTGAGCTGCTCCTTCCTCACCTCCAGGTACAGCATTTCATGGTTTCAGCCCCATACCGTGGCTTGATGTGGCACATTCCCACTATCCCATCCTTGCAGCTGTTTTTGAGGTGTGAGTGATGCAGAGCAGGGGCTCACCTGGACCCCACAGTTTTCAGGCAGCTGTTGAAAGAGCCTCTATTGCAAAGTGTTCATTTTGCCTTTAATCTTCCCCCCTTCATCTAAATCATGGGGGAAGGTTTTATATACAGCTCTGACGGTGCTGAACGGTTCTACCAGAAAGGGATGCAGGGAATTTATAGTGCACAGGCTGATGCTGGTTAATACGCAGGCAAGGCTCTCAGCGGTGAAGGATTTCTGGATTTATCAGAAGGGGAGCATAAATGTAAGCAAGGAGCCGGCTGGGGATCTTCCCAGATGAGGTGGTTTAACCTGCAGGACCGAAGGCTTTTAGGGCTGCTGTGAGAGTACGTGTATTGCTGTAAGGGATGCCTAGGCACCCCATCCTCTCCTGGGGACAAGGGAGGGCATGTCCAGGGGAGTACACAGTTTTCTGATGCCAGACAGATGCACTGGAAGGAGGTGAGAGATGGGCTTGGTTTGGGAGTGGGATTTAATGTCCAGCACGCCAAGACCTGCATCCCAGCCCTAAGCAAGGCTGGATGAAGGTGCAGAACAGGAGTGGAGGGCACCTGCATTTCCCTCTTGGCATCCCAGCCTCTTCAGCAGTGCCCTGAGTCCTGTGATCCATCACCTTAAACCAAAAAAAGCATCTCATTTCCAAGCCCATCTGGGTTTTTGCAGGTGGAAGCAAAGGTTGTTCTTGTCCTGAGCCCAATGGAGACTGTTCCTTCCCAGGATCAGCCCTTCCCTGACCACACTGAAATACTGGCATGCTGCTTTAGTTAGTGCTGGTGGGGACTGCCCTGCAGCACCCCCTGTTCCACCTTGCCCCCTAACTCTGCCCATGAGTCCTGCACCTAGATACTGCCCTCATGTCTGCTTTTCCATTTCAATCTCTTGTTCTCTCAGACTGAGTCACTACTGGCTTGGAGACGGTTTTTATTCTTTTCTCTCTCTTACCCTTCACGCTACCATCAGCTTTCTGACATGGGAGCGTTATTGGAATAAAAGTAGATTTTTATCTCCCAAGCCTGTTTATTAAACTCTCTCCTGTCTTTCACAGCAAGCTACCACCCACTCTCCCAGGCGTTTGTCGATTCAAATCAGGTTTAATCAACTCACAGCACTGGACACATTAAAATTGGATTTCTGAAAGCCCAATAAAGTTGTGCCACTGCACTGTACCGTAGCTCGAGGAGCTCCGATTTCAGCACATCATGTCAGCAGCTGCAAGAAACAGCCCATGAGAAACTCATCTACTGTGCTCCAGCAGGCTGCTAAAAACGGATGAAGCCTCTCCTGAAGAAATATTGACTATTAGTATTCTTATTAACATTCTGCTGTCAGAAATGACCAGTGGTAATAAATGCAACTGTATCTTTTCATCGTCCTGCCCATTCATCACTGTCGGCCTGTGCTTCCCTCGGTGCCAGGCACACTCACCATTGCCGCACATGACCCCTTCTCTTTTCCCGTCTCCTTGCCCAAAAGGAGCTGTTTGCCCTCATGCTGCGACCTTGATTATGTTTTTAGCAATGTTATTTCCTTCTTTCTCTTTGATGGACCGAACAGCAGAGCAAGAGGGAGTTCAAGAGCAGCTCCATCTGTGCCTGCCCCGCCAGAAGGTCCCTCAGAGATGGGAAAGGTCAGGATGCAGTCCAGGCCCCTGCAATGCTCCTGCTCGCTTGTAATTAGATTTCCATAGTTATAATGAGAGATGTTGGTAGACTTGGATTATCCTCACGTCTTATTTCTTCCCCGATCTTGGGTGAGCTTTAGCTCTAATGTAAATCAAGCTGTATTTTTGCAATTGCTTTGAAGTAAACCTAGCCAAGCTGGCTTTGCCCTGTGCCGCTGCTCAGCACCAGCCTCCTTGTGCTGGGCCTACCCTGTAAACCTGATCCAGGAACGTACCTGAATTAAGCCATCCCTCTTTTCTTTGCAGGCTGGTTTTAATCCTGACAAGCTCCTTGATCTGGCTGTGCATGCCTGTAGGATGGCACAGACATGTGCATGGTTGTGTACAGGAGGGGAATATAGTGTGGGAGCAGAGGGAGGAAAACTTTCTTTGGGTATTCAAGGGACTGAAATGATGTTGTGAGGCAGCAGGTTTGGGCTTGAGTCTCTGCCCAGAAGCATTACCTGGATGAGAGCAAATGCCAGCAAAATCCGTGTTTCATTTAACCCTGGCAAGGAAGTGACTTCCCTCACTCGCTGCAAAACCAGCCACCGAGGAAGCACATGGGAGAGAACGATGTCATTAATGCTGATGGGAGACCATCCATGTATTAACAAAAGTTGTGTCCCAACTTGGGGCAAAGGGAAGGTGAATTTACTGCCGCAGACCTGGCAATTTCCAGTTTCCCAGTTCTTCAAGGTGCTCTGCTTCACCTCTCCCTTTCACAGTGGTTAGCTTTGTCCAGGCAGGTGGGATTGCAGGAGCTTGAAGCACTCCTACCTGCATAAGAGGTAAGTCCCAAGGAATGATGTATGCGTTTAACAGCAGGTGATGATGAAGTGGCTGCTGCTCCATGGAGGCAAAGCTCCTGAAGGCAAGCAGCTCTGAGTAGGCTCTGCTTTTGGTGCAGTTGATGTTGGAAGCCCCGGATGCCTTTCAGTGCAGTTGGTTTGATGGAGATGGAGACTGCTTTGAGGATGAGAGATGGTCCTTGGCTATTTCACAGCCATACCTTGTCCCATGGGGTCAGTGAGCAGAAGTGGTCCCTGACCATGGCCTTCTATGGCGTCTCTGCTCACTGCAGTGATGCTTCATAAATTCATCTGAAGGCAAAACTTCCCTCCCAAAGTGGGGCTCAGCCTCCAGCCATGGTCACTGCGGCCTTGTCCCCAAGAGCATGGAGAGTGGCAGAGGGTAGCTGTGCCCTGCTGGCAAAGCAAATGAACAACAGGGAGAACAAAGCCCTTGCTGCTTGCCAAAAAGAGCTTCTTCTGAGCTTAATGTATTTGTATTAGCATCACCTCTGCAGTCTGGTGTGTTCCCACGTCCCTGCCGCAGCATGGCAGGTCCCCAGGAAGGTGACGTAAGGGCTGTCTTCTATGTGTAGTACCAGGGGAGGCAGCAACCTCCAGCACCATGCACTCTACCTTCTGCCAAGACTGGGAACAGAGGCTACGGAGCCTAATATTTGCCTGTGGATATAAAGATGAGCTTTTGTGGGTCTGTGCCCATGAAACCAAACCTTGGCACCACTCATGCATTTAGCTGTGAGGGAATGGTACCCCTATGCCAATGCACCAACGTAGCTGTGGCCAACAGGGCCAGCTTGGATGAGACTTTGCTGCTGTGGAGGAATTAAGTATTTGCAGAGCACGAGCAAGCTGTCTCTGCTGCTGAAAAGCAGTGCTTTAATGGCTGGGAACCAATGCTTACTGGCTAGTCTGGGATAAAAAATGCCGTGAAGTCAAAGCAGTTTGTTTTGGTGGGCAGGTTAAAGCCAAGCAGGGGGTTTAGAGCAGGTTTTCCCTCGAGGCATTGGTGGACATTAATTACCCAGAGGCAAAAGCATGAGGATATGATTGGGGTCCTGATTTCCCCCTTGTGGTCTGTCTCGGTGGGGCCCAGGGAGCTCTTTCTGGTGGATCCCCTCCTGGGCCTGGAAATTAAATCCAAGCCAATTTCTAGGTGTCCCAGCTCAGCCGGCACAGAAACAGTCTGCTCCGAAATAAATCAGCCGTGGTACGGAGGAAAGGTGATACGAGCACGGAGATTGGATTAAGGAGCGAAGGTGGACAAGACAGATGGTGGGGTGGGAAGGGATGAAATGGGCTGGCGGAAATCAAAAGGGAAAAGATGACAAGGACGCCAGGCTCACTAAAAAAGACAAAGTGCTGGGGTTTTCCTGCAGGGAGCTGGGAGAAAAACAAAACACTGAGGAATGTGTTACATTGCTGCCAATGTTGGTTGCTTTTGGGATGTGATGGGTTTTGCTGGGCAGTGCACAGCAGGACCTGGTGCCAGCCCAGCAGGAGTAGTTTTCATTTTTAATTAAGAAGAAGCACTATAACCCATTTATTAAATATGCTTTGAATAGCTCCATTGTGAATTAAGGTCAAAATACAATTTCTAAATTCTCAAGCTATGATGCAGGATTAGCTTTATTGATCTGCATGATTTGTAGGAGCCCCTGTCATTATTTTGACAGCTTTATCATGCAGTAATAGACTTCCTTTTAGATAATTACAGTTACTGCATTCACTTTCAATCTGTAGGACTTTTCCTTAGATAATCACAGTTAGATCATATTTCTTTCTTTAGTCATATATGTGCAATAAACTTTGGATAACAGCGCTAATTATTTTAACACTGATTTCAAGCACAAGTTCAAGGGTTAATTATACAAGAAAACTTTCATCTTTAACATCTGTTGCAACATTCATCTTTCAGGAAACAGAAAGCAGAGGAGGTAATGTTAATACATAGCTAGAGTTATTTTAAGTTGGTAAATTGTATGAAACTTGTTTTAATGGATACCTGTTTCTCACCCAGCGCATCTTCAGTGGATCATGGAGGGGTCCCAAGGGCTGAAAGTACTGCCGTCTCCTTCACCTGGCCAAGCACTGTGGGTGTCTGAAACCACTAATTAGGCTTTGCCATCAGTAACGAAGACAGATTCCCCCTTCAGCGCAAGCACGGGCAGGTGCTTATAGTTGATGCTTCAGCCACCTCCCGGGTCAGAAATATCCTTGCATCTCCCAGCTCTGAGCGATGTCTCCCTCCGGTCCCTGGTCATTAAAAGGAAATTAATTTCACCAGGCACTGAAGTAAGTAAACTCTCTGTTTTCTGGTCTGTTATGACTGTTAACCAGCTAGATCTCACTTTAATAGCTTACTTAAAGCACTGGGCCTCTGACAGCCTGGGTGATGGATGGAGCTGTCAGCATCTGCTTCGTTTGGAAAGGAGAGGAACATCTCTTAAACTAGAAGCTCTATAAATCAAAAGGATGAAAATCAGCGAGTGCATTTTTCTGGACAGGGGCGTCCTTCTCCCTGAAAAGTATAACAGGCGTTAAATTGAGGTTGGATTTATTGGGTCTGAAACTCCTTTCAACAGGCTCTTTCACAGCTGGAACACAAGAGAACAGGCATGGAGTGTCAAAGCCAGCAGCAGCCGAACTGAGCACCATCTTATTTGCAAACCCCAACCTCACCATCAGCCCCTCAGTGACAATTTCAGAGCAATTGCTCGCAGATACAAAGCACCACTGCTATTCTCCACGGCCAATGCCCCCAAAATCCCATGTGCTCCATGGAGACATGGGGTTTCATCCTGCCTGTGATGACTGGAGGCTTGACAATGGCAGACCCATCACACTTGTGTTAATGGGAAAAGGAATGGCGTAAAGTTTTGCACTGGGAGATGGCTCTGCATCCTCCCTCACAGAGGAAAACCCTCGTTCAACCCATGGGGCTTAAGGAGAAAACAGAAAGCAAACTCTTGGGTTTTTCTAGCCAGAAAACCACCATTAGATGGCACGAGATTGAGCAATAGATCAAATATTATTAGGGCAGGTTGTTACTGCTTCAGACTCCACCAGGTTTGAGACCCCTGTAGCACTAGAGCCTTTTATCTGTGTTTTCTCAAGGCTGCCTTTCCCACACAGCTGATGGATGGAGGCAGAACCCCACCCCAGTGCGTGATTTGCTGCGCCTCAGTTTTGTTTAATATTGAAAGACATTTAAACGTTAAAGTGGCTCTGACCTAGATTGGGAGCTCTTCGGGGGAAGGCTGTCGCTGGCACAGACGGGTTGGGGAGCAGCCGGTGGAGGCAGGGCTCGTGCCTCGCTGAGGAGGGCTGCTGCAATAAAATAATCATTAAAGGATGGGAATTGACCCACTTAATCCATGGCGCTGTTGGTTTGCTCCTCAGCGAGTGCTCAGAGGTGACTTGAGGTGCATTGTTCCTCCTTGCCCCCACTGGTCCTTGGTGCTACTCCCATCTTTGTCTTTTTTCCAGGACTGCGAAATATTTGGACCTTCCCCTTTTCCCCTGTTCCCTTTTCCCCTTTTCCCATTTTTTCCCCTTTCTCTTTTTTCTCTTTTCCCATTTTTTGCCTTTCTCTTTTTCCCCTTTTCCTCGCTTTGCAGGAGCTCCACTTTAGCAATCCCAACTCCACTGTAAGCAGTAAGCACACTGCCCTGTCACACCAGGTAAGCAGAGAGGGCTTTTGGACTCAAAGGATGGGCATTTTTTGAAAGCACACCTAAGGAGCCCTTTTTAGGTTGAAATCTGCATTTTTAAGCTTCCCACCATGAAAATGCGCCCCTAAAAAAATTCAGCAGTGCTGTCACATCGCCCTGGGATGCTGTAATGACCTGTAAAATAGTATGAATTCAGTTTTTTCTCTTCCAAAAACATGAGTGTGCACCCACCTGCCATGGGCACTGCCAGAACTGCACCTTGGGTACAGGTAAGCCATACACCCTTTGATTTGTGCAGAGGATGCACTGAGGATGCAGTCTCCCAGTCATTCACAGACAGGGTTTGGGACTGATATACAAACCCCATGATACTCCCACTACTCTTACAGGCTCATCCTAAATCACTAGGACAATTTCTTTTTGGAAGGAAGAGGCATTTTGTGCCACTGTGATGGCAGAGCATGTCTCCCTTCCCATCAGATCTGGGGGTTTCATGGCAAAGCCATCTAAGGGAATGGGAAAACTAGTGAACCACATAATTAGTTTTTGCTTCAGTGATTAATATCACTTGCAAACAGGTAATCACAGCCTGAGCAGGCTCCTTCACAATATTTTTCCTAATGAATGAATGTAGCTGGCTGGTCCTTTGCCTTTTAATAAGAATACTGCGGCAGCTGCCGCCAGAATAAATAGAGCATCTCCCAGTGAGAGCAGACCTTTTCCTTCAGGATCAGAAACTCCCTGATATTCTCCATCAGCTCCTTGCTGCTGATTTTAAGCCTGATCTTAAACCATTCCCTTGCAAACCTCCAGCCCAGCATCCTCCCATCGCCATCTGGCAGCAATATTGGCCTTTCCAGGCTTCCCTGCAAACTGGTAATTCCAGTTTACTTTCAACATGCAGCAATCAGCCTGGAGAATCGTATTTGCTGGTAGGACCAGGGGTTGCATTTTGACGTGCAGGAAAGGCATTTGTACTTAAGTGGGTAGCGGCTGCGTATGAAATCGTAATGGCTCAGTAATCTTGTACAATAATCTTGCGCGTGGCTGTGGAGCACAGCTCCTGCCGACCAACAGGCAGAGCACTGCCCATGTTTAAGTGTGATTTAAGGAGGCTGAAAGAGCAAACTCTGATTGCTTTGGTTTTTATAGGCAGGTGGTGTGGCCACCACGAAGGAATAAAAATCATTTTGGGGAGTGGTGCTCTGGGGCTGAGCAGAGGAGCTCGGTGTGAGGACGAGCCCCTGGTGTATCCCCAGATGGGATGGAGGGTGATGCAGCTCAGTGGTCCATGCTGTAGTCCCCATGCCAGGAGTGTGGAGCTTCTCTTTTTCTCTTTTTTCACCTTTTATTTTACAGCCTGAGCAGCTGTCCAGGCCAGTTGTCCTCAGAGGCTGAAGAACTGCCTCTCCTCATTGATATTTTGGGTGCCAAATTTCCATGTACAGACTGTGCCTCTCTTTACACAACCTGGTCACTGGTAGTGGCGGGTCACAATTCAGTGAAGCCAGGGACACAAATGACCTTATTGCTATAATATCCAGGCACTTCTTGTATATTTAAAAATAGAAACACCAATAATGATATGTCTCTCTATCAAGCTCTCAGGGGAAGTAGCTTGATTAGCTTATAGATCTCCTCGTTTACATGTGAGTGACCATGATGTCAAAAGAAGGGTATGGAGGGGGTAGGGATGCGCAGGGAGAAACTAGGGAGCATCCCAGAGGGGGAACCCTCTGGTTGTATCCATGGGTCGTGGTGTGGGTATCCGGACAGCACCAGTGTCTCCAGGTTTGTGTCCCCAAAACACCCTCACAGGCTGGTTTTCAGTGGTGCTGCTGGTGCAGAGCTGATGGATGAGCGGGAGCCTTTGGGGCGCCATGCTGGGCTGCATCACTGTGATCGATAGCAGGGAGACAGGGAAATATGGATAGGGAGAAGGATGAAAAATGCAGTTCATGAACTGTGGCTGTTCAGCGGTAACTTGTAATGTGAGATCCATGGTGTGGGTCCACCTGCAATGCTTTTGCCCTCATGTCCCTGCACCCAAACCCAAGGTCCCCAGGGAAACCTTGTGGGGTAAGGCTGGGGCTGCTCCTAGCTCCCTGCTTTTTGTGTGGCCTGCTTTGTGTTCCTTCCTGAAATCCAAGGCAGTAAGATGGAGCAGATTATTTTGCAACCTGCAGTTGCTGCTCTCTTCAATCCAAATCAAAACCCCAACTCAAGAGGAAAAGGAAAAGTGAAAGGTGCTTGGGTCGCATCCAGTTGGCGAGCAGGTTGGTGTGGAGGTCACAGGCATTCCCTAGCATGGTTTGAACATGTGGATTAGCTGAAGCTTGGTGTGTTCAGATGGGAGTCAACCCTCTAGAAACCAGGAGCAGAATGGGGCAGTGGTGGTGTCCTCTGCTCTGGCCAGCAGCTGCCGGTGAGCATGTGGGATACAGCAAATGTCTCCTGATGGCTGAGGAGGGACTGGCTATGTTCTAAAAAAGTGATTTATGCTCTAATCGGTCTCGAAGCTTCATTATTCCAAGCATTAGTGTGTCTGAGCCAGCGGTCTTATTTGTTAATGCACTGAAAGCAGCAGCAGATGTGCTATTTTTCATCTGTGACCCGATCAGCTTGCTGATTCATCTACTTCCATTTTCATTTCCTTGTCATTGATTTATTAAGGATGTCTTACTTATCTGGGGCTCTTTCAGAGGGCCCCTATGGCCCAGCCCCCAAGGAGATGCTGGAGGAACACTCTCCCCTCCCCAAATATCCCGTTTTTCAAATCATATTCACCCTCATTGCTCTAGAGATTGATGCTTTAATCATTTAGTAACCAAACCAACCTCTGTGGCTTCTGCAATTTGTAGATCATTTGTCTGGTGAGAGAGCAACCTCCTTCTTTTCCATTGCAGGTAGGGTACCCTATCCTTAGGGGATGGGAGGATGTGTATGTGGGCTGCATCCAGGAGCTCCATGGGGTGCACAGGAGTGAGAAAATTGACTCACACACTGGGGAGCTTATGTGGATTTTCTTGGATGAGCAAGCCCCTTCTGTGCTACCTGTTTGACCTGGGCCATACTGAATTAGCAAGAAATTGTTCTCTGTATCCTATTCCAAAAAATGTCTTTATTCCCACATTTCTAACAACAAGGCTGGAGCAGGTTATGGGTTTACCTTTGCTGTGTAAGGGGATTTTTCTCCTTCCTCTGTCCTATTGATGAATCTCTTCTGGACAAGCCACCAAGCAGAACAAGCTGCAGTGACCTGGGAAAAAGCTATGGCCAGCCCTGTCCCACAGTATCTGCAGGGATATCCATCCATAGCCACTGCCAGGCTCTTGGCATCCAGCATCTCTCAACTTTTTCCCTCTGGAAACCTTGTTTTAGTTGGCATCACTCTTTGCTGAGCTGCCCAGAGTAAACCTGTACCCAAAAACCCTTCTTACCAAAAGTGTCTTTTTGCTGACCAACTCTGACCTAACATCTTTGGGGCTTTTCAGAAACCAAATTCTGCCATGAAACACACACAGAAAACCACTGGATTTGGGGAAGGCTGTTTGAAGTGTGTTCACAGATCCCCCGTGCTTTTATTCAGCCAGACCTAAAGCTTCATCCCTTGCCCCTATAAATCGCTCCTTGCTCCCACCTTTCCTGCTGGGAACACCTGGGAAATATTATGTTTCTAGCTGCTTAGCTGAGTTCCTGGGGGAACTGTCTTTTGCTTCTGGGGGGATATTTGAAGGATTTATGGTGTTGTTCAAGTAACTGATCCCTGAGCCTCAGATGCGCCAGTGATCTCGCTGCTGTATCCAAGTGCTGCTTTGATTTCCAGCCTAGTTAACTCCTTGGCTCTCTGCGTGGTAGTTGGCTCATTACACGGTATCTTGGCCTTTACTGGAAACATGGATTAGCCTCCTTTTTTTTTCCCAAGGAAAAGAAAGTTTTGTGGGTTTTTTTTCCCCTTCGCCTTTTCCCCTTCTCACGTGATGGATTTTACATGCTGATAAAGGACTTGCAGAATTAAAGCCAGCAGGTCTGTGTTACGTTATTGGCACCATAGACAAGTCCTTGCTGCTTTTATAAATGTAAGTACCTTTCCAAATCAATAAATCAACATTAACATTGCTTTAAATTGGTACAACACGTCGAGGGAATTTGCTGGGTAAATCTTTTTCTTCCTGATTAATTTATTTTGTCTGTGTAAAATTCAGACTCTTCAGAGGCAGATCCTCATCTCGATGTCCTGGATTTTCACCAATGGCATGTCCAACCACTGATGCGGATGCAGCCCAGCTTCAGCTGGTTGATGTGAGAGGAAAACAAATGATGTGGTTTTGTTCTCTTTCAGAAAGGAAAATATCCAGTGCCACAAACAGGGATAAAACCCTTCCCCAAACCCTCTGGGAGCAATAGCTTGGAGGTGCTATTCTCTTCCCCTGAGCCAGACATGCCGGCTTTCTAAGACTGCTCAAATCTGCATTGAAATGGAAGAAAGGAGCTCAGTGTTTGGCCAGGGCTGGGATTAATGCCCATTTTGAATTGCCTGGGGAGTGTCATGCACCCCACCTGCTTCTCCCTCACAATCAGGGTTAAAGCAGCTTGCTTGGAAATGCCCTGAAGACATGTTTGCACATTGACACAATCCATTACCCTATCACCACCGGTTTTGTTGTCACTATTTATTAAAGACTCTGGAAATGGGCAAAGCTGCCTCTTTCTGCAAGGAAGGGGCCAGTTACAGGCTTAGATGGAAATCCCAGCCACCCGTGTGAAAAATCACTGTCCTGCTCTGAGGCAGCAGAGACTTGCTCCTGTGAGCACGTGGACCTGATTTATGCCCTGGGTATGAAACTTTCCCATCTTCTTTGTTTCCTGAAGCATTTTGAAAACAAAGCACCCAAGCACCTCAGCCCCTGGGAGCATCTCAACCCTGGGGGCCTCAGCTCATATAGGGTGAAACGCAGGTGTTGCATTGGGGCACTTCACTTCGGCTTGTGTCCCCTTCACAGTTCCTTATTAGTAGGGCACGGACTGACCGCACATCTTTTAAAATTTCCTTGCCCACATGCAGTTTGCAACCTTTTGGCTTCAGCCTCTGCATCCCCCCGGAGTCAGGGTCTCTATCAGGCTTCCTCCTGCATTTTTGCATCTGGGATTTGGACTGCAATGCCCAATCTTCCCCCCCCCCCCCCCCCCCTTTTTTTTTTTTCTTCTTCTTCTTCTTCTTCTTTTGTTTTTGTTCCCTCTCTCCTCCCCCCCACTTCTGCTTGCTCGCAGCTTCCTAACGGCTTAGTGTACTGGTTTGGGAAAAGCCGGGCGTTGAAGTAGCGGCTTGGGCTGCCCTCTCTTGGTATCGCGGCAGGTTGCACAGAGCAAAATCCGCGTTTCGAGACAGTCTTCCCTGGCGCGGCTGCCTCTCTCACAATGGTTGATGAGAAGGGCTGGTTTAAAGCTCTTCCGTCCTCCACTCTCATTACATGGTGGTCAGGTTCCCTGTTTTAAGGTCAGGGATCCTATTGCGACACTGTGATTCGGGCACATCTGTCTGCCAGCTTCGTTAATGAACCTTTTCAATCTCACTTTTGGCACTACAGTAGCTCTGCCACAGCCCTTGAGGGAGTAATTAAGGATTTCTTCACAACATTTGTGAATGTGACCTCCTGCTTCTCCCCCTGACAGTGGAAATCACTGCAATGCACATGTGATAAAGCACGAAATCCCCCTGAGTCATGAGGGCATGCTGCTCGATAGCGCTTGGCAAGTCCTGCAACTCCTTTTTGGCAGGCAGGCTGCTGAATCTCATCAGCAAGGCACAGAAAGGTTATGGCCGAAGGTTATAAGCAATCTTTTCTCTTTTTTTCTTTTTAATATAAATTTGGGTGATATTGATCTGGTTAAGTTTCTTACCTGCAGCTTGCTGGTTTTTCATTCTGCAAGGCACAGTGTTGGGTGGAGGCACATGATGCCAACCCCCGACCTGGCCTGGGGAAGGGCTGTTTCCTAGGTTTGGAGACTGTGCTCAGCTCATCTGTGGTTTTCTCTGTAGTATGTCCAGTCTGTTATGGGTTTTATTCGCTATAAGGGCTTTACATTTGCAGAGAGGAGATTTGGGGGATGTTGCTTGCAGGGGGCCATCTTGGTCGCCCCAAGTGTTACATGCCAGTAATATGGTAGGCAGTTGGAGATCAGCATCTTTCCTTGGGCTCTGGAGCAAAACCAGCTAAAGGTTCATCCAAAACCAGGGTTTTTTTGCTGCAGCGAAGACTTTCTAGAGTCATTCCATGGTCAAGCACCTTCCAGTTACCAGGGCTTGAACCTGGTGCTCCAACGGGATGTGGCTATGGATGCACCGGGCATTTGCAGAAGTGGTACCAGGAAAAAAAGCCCTGAAGCAACGTCATCTTTCTGACCTGTTTTGTAAATATCCCTCTGGTTTCCAGGCACCCCTGTCTCTGAGGGACCAAAGGACACGATGCTCTCTGTCCCTCTGTTTGTCACACAGACCTGATAAAATAGCTCTTTATTGCTAATTTCTCTGCTGCGGTTTTCTCTCTGACTCTTATCAGGATGGTGGATAAGCCAATATGAGACTGACTGAGTGGATGTGTCAGATAGAAACATAAATGCTGTGCCTTACAAGTCCTCTCATGAATTTGCTGCAGCAGCAGCCAAGAAGCCTCTTTCCCTTCTCCATTTTTCTTACAAAGTGATGGTCTGCTCCTGATGGGAACAAAACCAGAAAGCTGGGACTGAAAACGCTGGTTATGAATTAATACCCATTAAAAGGTTGCTCACCACCTCCTGCCCAAGGGCTTGGGCGTGGAGCTGAAGGTGCTCCTTGGCAGAGGACTGCATTGCAATTTACAGTGGGGCCATGCTCCAGTGCTTCACACAGAGAAGCGGCTGCACATCACCCTGATGTTTCCCTAAGCTGGTCCCATGGAAAAGGACCCTCAGCATCTCCTGAACAAGATCTATGAAGCTGAAAAACCATGGGAATTTCTTAACTCATGCCTGAAACTTTGCAGAGCATCCTTCTTTGCCAGTTGGTTTAAGGGAATTACCCCTTTTGCTGCCATCGCATCTCTGGGAACAAGAGTTCTTGTGATGTGTCTGTACCGGTGATGCCAGAATGCTGTGGGATCCAGACAGGTTATTCCAAACTCATGTCTGGAGGTGGAGCCTCACATTTCATCCTGCAAATTGCTGCCAAAAGTCAGGATTACAGCAGGGTATTCCAATGCCCCACATTGCACCCCACCACCCCAAATTAAATGCAACCTGTACTATAAAACCTGATGGGTTTTCTGGTTTTTTTTTCTCAGCAGATGACATCTCTGGGTGGAGCAAGAAGGTAACCTGGCATCTCTTTATGGATTAGTGGAGTCAGAACTTGTGGGAGACATGCCCAGCTCTCTGCCTGCACCACCCATATGCTCATCACAATCCAGCACTCCTGGATAGTTCCTTCTTTTCCTGGGATGGTGGTAGAGCAGCTTTGGCCTCAATCCCAAAGATGCTCTGGAGGCCATGATCAGCAATGCATCCGGGATAATGCAGATAACCCGAAGCTGCATTCTGAAATACCTACATATTCTCTGCCAATGCCCCATATTCGCTGCCGCCCTGGAATGCATAATACGAGCAAGAGCCTCTCTGCAGAAATGACCTGAAGCCGGTAATGAGGTGCCTGGCTGGAGATGAGGGCAGGGGGAAAGCGTGCGGAGGGAGCTGCCCTGGCTCCTCCATCCCTGAGCGCTGCTGCCATCTAATGCCCAAAGCCTGGAGGTGCAGGGAGGTCCTCCGGGAAAACAGACACCTTCTGGGCGCTAAGAGAGAGGAAAAAATACCCCCCTTCCTTTAAGGGGTATTGTTTCTGCAGGTAAATGATGCTCCTTTCCCAAACGCCAGCCCGAAGAACCTTCAGATAACCAGGAGTAGTAGGAGTATCCCAGCAGGGCTGCAGGATGGCCCAGGAGGTTTTTTTGATCAGATGCAGGTTGCTCCTTTTGGCTGAGCACATCCAAAACTTGCAGGAAAACCACACAGCAGCTCACCATGGCCAGGACTCTGATCCTGCCAAAACTGCTCTTCCTTGGCCTTTCTCTGCCATGGAGATAAAGTAATTGATTTCTTGGAGAGTTGGAGTGAGGAGCTGGACCAGAGAGCTGCAGAAGTACGGGGGAGTTTTTCAGGTCAGCTCTTACAGATTCATTAACATCTGAATTTAAGTAGTGTTGCTGCCTTTAATGACTTTTTCTTTATTTAATACTCCTTGAAGTACTCAGCAGCAGGTTTCTTACTCTGCATCACTTCTGCAGAGGTTTATTTTTTCTATATAGATTTATATTCACAGTTATCACACCCCCAAATGGGTGTGAGCCCATGTGAAATGGATCAAAAACCAGCTTGTCCTGCCCAAAACAGACTGAAAGTGGTGTCTATTTAACCTCCTGAGGACCTTCCAAGAGGTTTTGAGTATTCCACCAGCAATGACTGTGCATTTCCTTCCTGCTGGTTGGTAGGGGTTGCAAAGGGCAGGAGGTCTATGTGGCTGAAAACAAGTAAATGCGGCATTTGGAGGTCACAACTTTGGGGGCTGCCTCTGCCTTTCAGTAAGGTGCTGCTTGGTGCAGGGAGTCCTGAGGGGTGAGGAGGGCAGTGATGAAGGGTGCTGATGTATCTGAGGCTGATGGCCCATGTGCTCATGGTACCCAACCAAGGAACTTCATAATAACTATGCTAAAAAACAAGGCTTGACTTTATTTAATTCCCACAAAGATATTTACCTCTTCACAGGACACGATGCTGCTGATGGGAGCTTCTGGGCTTCTTGCTAGGCAGTGCAGCCCCAGTTTGACAGAGAAGCACATGGAATTGGACATGGAACCAGTGTGTGGCCTCCAGGCTTTTCCTCAGGTAGGAGAAAAGCTTTTTCTCTTTTATTTTTCCTTTACCACTGGAAAGTCCCCACTTGCACACACACATTTGGGGGTCACAGAACTTCCATCCACTATCTCTGGCACTTTTTTGTATGACGTTTCCCTCCAGCAAACTGTTTCCTGCTGGTTTTTAGCTTTGCCCTTCATTTTGGATCAGCCCAACATTTAAGGTTTTCTCTGAAGTTTGAAGAGCTGATGCTTATGATTTGGGGATGAAGGCTCATTGCAAAGACATGGTGAACTAGAGAACCCTGTCTGCTGCAAGGAAGCGATCATGCCATGGTCTTCAGCAAATGGGACATTTGACAGGGAGTTTATGAAGGGCAGTAAGGATTAAATTAGGAAACTTTCTGCTCAACAGGCAGCCGAGGCTCCCTGATACTCTGTTGTTTCTCACCATATCAGCAGGCACCTGGCCACAGCCATTGCTATATGCAAAGAGATTAGGTAATACCGGCTCTGTGTTTGGGGTCTAAGTGCTTCTTTCAATTTAGCTTAACTCGGTGAGGAATTGACTTAAACTAGATTGATATAAGCCACTCTTAAAAGATTTAAGCCCCATCGTAAGAGGATGTGCTCATGGGTTTACACTGTATTAACCCAGGCATTTGAATAACAGCTCCGGGCTAGGTCTATACTTGGTTTCTATACTAAATTATTGCAGTTCAGGCCTGCCTGTTTTTTTAATTAAGTCAGTAAAAAATGTTAATGTGGCTTCACTTACACTGATGAGAAATTATCTTACAGTGAGTTAACTTTGGGAGTCATCTAGCTCTCCCAAGAGGAGGAAGAGGCAGGATTGCATGCTTGAAGGGAAGAAGGTTTGTAAACCCAGATAACCCTTAATGTATTCTAATCAGTGGAAAGAACCGGGGAACCAAAATGTCAATTAAAACATATTTAAAATGACACCCTTCACTTCTTCCTGTAGCCAGCAGCCTCTGAAAAGGAAGGATGGCAGAGATGGCCTTGTTTGTGGGGCAGAGCAGGGACACTTGGCTGAGTTGGAGCAGCAAATCCTTGGGCAGTGAATTCCCTGTGATATCCCATTCTAAACCCAGTGATTTTGGCTAACACTTTGGTTGTTAACAACATGCCCTGCTGTCCTGGGTTCAGCAGTAGCAGTCATTGTTCTCCTTCTTAGTAGCTGGTGCAGTGCTGTGTTTTTGACTTTCAGCCTGGGAACAGCATTGATAACACCGATGTTT
>WYDI02041463.1:0-27807 GCA_009867235.2 Psittacus erithacus
CCAATTTAGAGACAAGGATGTCATGTGGGACAGTGTCAAATGCTTTGCACAAGTCCAGGTAGATGACATCAACTGCTTTACCCCTGTCCATCAGCCTTCTCCAAATCCAGGGTAGCCAGTTCTCCTGATAGCTTCTGGAGGGGGTCTACATTGTCCCTAGTCTGTCTTTCATTCGCTATGTACCCATAGAACCCCTTGCTGTTATCTTTAGCGTCCCTAGCCAAGTTTAATTCTAACTGGGCCTTAGGTTTCCTAACCTGGTCCCTAGCTTCCCAGACATTTCCATTAGCAGACACTGTATAGGCTACATACTGTATGGAGAGAACAGATTTTTGATAGGAAAATATACAAAGTAGGGTTGTTCTGCAGTCTGTGTTTCCTCATCTTTCCATTAACCACCTGCATCCTGAGACTGTGAGTAAATTTTCAGGCAATGCAAAATCAAGTAGGAACACAGGCAGACAGCAAGACAGAGCTCGAATTTAGAATCATCGCAACAAATTTAAGAAATAGTTTAGTAACTAATTAGTTTTGGTAACATTAGAAATAAGTAAGGACAAGGGCATGATACTGCAGTGAGGCTAAAACAGGCAGCTGTGGGGACAGAGAATAACTGTTCAGAAGAAAGTCTGCTGGAAGAAATTAAGTGGTTGCAGTAGGTCAGGGGCATTCATGCAGCTGTGAAAATGGCAAGTACCACAATGGAATCTAGAAACAGGAGTATCTCCTGCAAGGTCTGTGAAGTAATTTTTCTTCTCTGCATCACACTGGTGAAGCTTCAGAGTACTGTGTATCGTTTGGACCATAATGCTTCAGGAACTGTACAGAGTAAGTGGGCAGAGTCCACAACAAACTCAAAAAGAATAGTCGCCAAGCAAGTGAGAGCTGTGGACTGAACCTCTGTTAAGCCCAAAGAAAAGTCCAAGAAAGATACTTAAGTCTTCATGGGCATAAAAAGCAGATAGAAAGAGGAAAAGAAATCTGTGCCTGTCAAAGTGCCATGCTGAAGGGAGGCATCTTATTTAAGATGGGGTGTAGAGCAGGTAGGATAAGAAATATTTGCCCTAATGGTCTTTAATTGCAGGTTAGAAAAGCATGTCAGGAATAACCCAGGGAGAGGAGATGATTTGCTCCTCCCTCCTTGTCCCTTCCAGCTCAGTGACAGCACGAAAGTGGGCAGGGACACCTGATTATTCCAGGACATCCCTTTCTTGTTGCTGTAGCCAAGTAAGGCAAACAGGGTCACAGATTGCAAGGCTACTGTTGCTGTTCTGTCTAAGTGTGAAGGTGGCTGTAGTAACCCAAAATAAGCTTTGGCATGGATTCATCTTGCAACATTTTTTTTTTAAATAATAAAAAGATTTCCTGTACTTTTAATGGTTGAAGAGGCGCTTAGATTCTTGTGTAAGCTCTCTCAGTAGCATTAGTAAGTATAAGCTAAGCATAAGTAGCATAAACTAAGATAATTTCAGGGGTTTATGTATTATATTTAATGAAATTAGGTGTTCCTAATTGTACAGAACCCTGATAACAGTTGATTAAAGAAGAAATTGATAGTTGACCTTATTTAGTACTAGTAATATAAACTTGAGTGTAATCCACATGATAGTCTGAAGTGGGAGTCATGCTTGCAATGTGAATTTTGGTAGATTTAGCCTGGTAAAGTTCAATACAGAAAAATTCAACAACCACACCTCCAAAAGGCTGCTCAGTAGTAAAATAGAAAAAACCTTAAAGCACTGAATTATTGCATGCTGGAGCAGGAAAGGAGAGGGTGAAAAGCAATGAGAGAAACTTAGGGTGTAATCCTTCCTCCCCTACAGTAACTAACCCTCTTCCTACCCCATTATACATCAGTGCTATTGAAGGGTCTGTAATACGAGGAGGATATTTAATGTACATAACTTTTTGAAAGCAAACTGTAGCTAAATTAAAAACCAACATTTTTTCAGGGTGTTTGCAAGGCTGCATAAATGCAATGGCAACTACTCAGATATTGCATCTGCACTCAGCTGTTCAGCAAAGTTTATTTAGCTAAACCATTAAAGCCTGATTAAAATTTGATGGGATGGTAAGACAAACGTGGTAAGTCCACTGAGGTCTGAGTTGCTGCCAGTATTGATTAACAGCCTTAACACCCCAGTGGGAATCCTATCAAAAGCATATTTCACATCTAAGCTATAGGAATCAGAATAAAGCCCTGGACAACAACCACCATACCATTCAGACCTGTGTCCCATATAATTCAGATGAATGTTTTATATCCCTATATGACAAGCATATGAAACAAGATAATGAAAAGTTGCCGAAGGATTGGTTTGACTCACAGATGGACATAAGGATTTACAAATGCTAAAAATACAAGGCCAGATTCATATCTGGTATAATTTCATCGATGTACTTGAATTTTCCAAGGGTTAAATACGGCCCATATTCACTAACCTGATCAGCTTAAATCAGACAAGTATTTTGATACCTTGGAAGATAACGGACTGTAGATTGCAAGGGACTACAACTGCCATGGAAACTGATACAGATGTGATTACAGAGAAACTTAAGAGAGACAAGACTCTTGCTGGCAGGTAAGATGTTGCTGTTCCAACTGCAAGGCTGGCTATGAAATGGTATAAAACCAAGCATGAGAAGGGACAGAGAAAAACAGATGTAGAAGAGGATTCAGAGAAATATGCAGAGGGAAAAGGAGAACAGAATAAAATTGCAACTGGTATGTTAGCAAGTCTGTCATTTCTTCAGAGGTGGAGATAAGAAACTCGAGCTTTTTGTGTCAAGGCAGAAGCCCAAAGAAATTTGAAAGGAGGAGGAAGAAAATGGCAAAAGCATGATACTGTTTTTAACTCGGGCATTTCTGCTGTACCAGTGAGGCAAGTACCGAGACTTGGAAAGTGCAGAAAAAGGTTACATTGTATGAAAAATCAGTCAAGCGTGGTCTAGATTTGAAAGAGAACAAATTAAAACAGGAAGGAATGAATGCTTGTGATCCAAGGGGACAAAAGGTTAAGGGAGGTGTTGTGGATGACTCTGAGGTTTGTGGAAAGAATGGATCTGTTAATGATGATAAGGAGGAGGTGAAACCTAGAGGTCTGGGGGGTTGGTTTTGTTTCGTGCTTCGCTGAGGGGACAATGCTTCATTCCAAATCCTAATTCTACAGTTAGCTAAAAAAGATACCTATATGGGTAAGTGTGAAGAGTATTAACAGTTTGCAACCAACTTAAATTTCAAATCAATTGGACAGTTAGAATTATTAAATAAAAAGCAAAACCCGAATCCCATGTATTTCATTACATAAAATACTGGGTAGAGTAGAGTTAGTGTCCTTCCTTTACTGAAATTTTATTAGGAATATTTATTACAATAAATACAATATTTATTAAGAATATTGTCTCTATTTTTACTTAATTGCTAGCTGGAGAGATTTTATTGACAATATCTGTCAGTGGCATGGTTTGGATTCTGGGAGGCTCCCATTTTTTTTGTGATAGGAGCCTATGATAGGCAATGTAATTAGGCCATTAATAGGGGATGGCTTGTTGTAAAATACCTGATTATCACACTTGTGTCTTGACCCTCAGGTGTGTGTCATTTGCAAAACTAACAGCTTACAGGTTGTTTTGATGGAGACCATAAAGGAAGTGGGTTGGTTATAGGTGTTGCATGATTACTTGGAGAGATGTTTCTGCTTTTGCATGGGGAATTTAGAGACCAAAAGGCTCTAGAGTACTGCTGAAAGAAAAACAGTGAGACCACTGACGGGGAAAAAAGTTGCTATGAATCAGTCAAAGAGCTGGTTTCAAAGAAGCATCATTAATTGTGATTTGGAGAGGTCTTTGAGATGGCTGTGGCATCTGAACTGTGATTGAAGCGCGGCTCCTTAAGTACAAGTGGGTTTGGGAGGTATGGTTGATGGTGCAAGGTGTTCTAGCTGGTGAGGTATATTAGGATCTTAATTTTTGCTTCTGATATGTTGTGTTAGAATAGCAGCTTGGAAGCTAAGCTATGCAGCAACCATGCATATCTTCTGTTACCATTTTCTTTCTGGGTTTTTTTGTCTGTTGTGTTATAACCTGGTAGATAGTGTTAACTAGTTAAACTAGTCAGTAACTGTTGAGTGTTACCCATAATGTAAGTTTTCATATGCTGCTGCACATGGGGTTTTCTTCCAATTGATTTTATGAAAGGAACTGAGTTTCAAGGCACTGTGCAAGTTCTACGAACTGTAGAATCTGCATTGTTTCTGCCTTTTCTGTTTGCTAAGTTTGTCTGTCCTTCTGTTTGCACCCAGTAGAATTTAGTTGAGCAATGGTGACTTTAGGAACTAGTTTCTCCAACTTCTTTATGGGCAAACAACTTTTTCAATTTAGTAGCCTGTTATGCACATTAAATGAGTTATCATTTAAGAATGTATAATTTCTTGATTTAAGTAGAGGTATAATATATTTATTTGAGGCAGGTCTTGATCTGATGTTGCTTCATCTCAGAAAACTGATAATGCGAGGAGCAAGTAACATCAAATTCCTTCAAGTCTAGGGTTTTGTTTGGTTTGTTTGTGGGGGTTTTTTATAATAGTAATTACATCTGAGTACTGATTCCCTATTTCTTTAAAATATTTATGTCCTAACTAGCTAAATACAAGCCCCAAATCATTAGAGCTGAAATACCATGGTGATCAGGTTAAGCATATCCATACAGTTCAGCCTGTTGCTTTGCTGAACCTAATGAATTTACTGAATTTACTGTGACTCCCCTGAATAAAAATCATTTTGCCTTAATATATGGGCCAAGCAATAGCAATGTCCTGAATGCTGATCAGAACATTGCTACTTGTTTGTAGCTCAATGCTGAAGGTGTTGAAAGAGAAAATGAAAAGTTAACTTGCAGGAAAGAGCTGTTTGCTTTCATTTGGCTGTTCCTGCTAACATAAAAGCCTGGCGCCCTGAATAATCCATGAGAAGCTAAATGTCTGCCAACTGAGGTCACGAAAATACTGCTGTAAGCAGTCTGCTGTAAATGGTAGGTAGGTCAGAACTAAACAAGGCAAAGAGCCCATAACTGGATTTCTATACAGGTACTCACTTAATCCCCACTGCCATGTAATTCAGGAGTGTTCTGATGTAGGAGGTACAGAAGAATTAACATTGATGTTGCAGACAGGAAACTAAGGCCCACCAGGACTGACCAGATAACAAGTGTGGTTAACAACGTGACTCTTACTTATGTGCTCAACTCCAATAGATTTGAGCAGGAGTTAAGCAGCTTACTGTGTTCATGGGTCTGAGCTTAATGAGCTTAGGCCAAAACACTTTGGAAAAGCTAAATAACCCCTGAACTTAAGCCCAAATCTTATTTTTAACATACTGTTCCGAGGTTCTGTGGCATTGGGTGCAGAACAGATACAAGTGTTTTGAAGGATTGCTTTAGGGTTTATGTCTGGGGGGTTGGTTTGGTTGGTTTAGTTTGTTTTTAAATGACTTCCCCACAAAAAGTAAAGAGTGAGATAGCAGCAGTACCTCATGCAGACAATCAAGGCTGAGGCAATAAAAAGAGGGTGTTTTTTTTCCAAGGCCATGGACTGAGAGATGAAGAGGGGGTTTGTGTGCATTGTGGTTTTTGACTAAAAGAATAGTTTTGGGAGAAAGTGGTCTTGGTAACTGAGGATAAAAGACATTCAGCACTGCTAGTACAAAGATTATGGAGTAGGTGAAAATTCGGATGAAGAGGAGGATAAACTGTGCAATGAGAGATGGGATAGCTTGCTGACCAAGTTAAATGCTTGCAAAAACAAGCTTGCAGCAGGCAGGTTGGATTACAAATGTATTTTAAATGCGCTGTAGTTAATAGCGCTATTATGAAATTAATGAAAAGTAGCTGTGTTCTTTGAACTTGCATCTTTATTTGCAGAAGCATGATGGCCACTTCACAGTCATCCAGTTGGTTGGCATGCTGCGGGGGATTGCATCTGGCATGAAGTACCTCTCAGACATGGGCTATGTACACCGTGATCTGGCAGCCCGTAACATCTTGGTCAACAGTAACCTCATGTGTAAAGTCTCTGATTTTGGTTTGTCACGAGTGTTAGAGGATGATCCTGAAGCTGCTTACACAACAAGCGTAAGTTTCTCTTACCTAATTTGAACAGTTGATTGCCTTGTGTCTCTTTTATTCTGGTTTCTGATTTGTCTATGCTATAGGAACAGTAGTTTGAATAGTCTTGTTCCAACTGCCACTGTATTTAAGAGAAGTTGTTTCAATTTTTGTCTGTGTAAGGGACGTATAATAAACTTTTGCCAAATACTTCCTTTAAGCAAATGTGCAAGCATAAGTGAGAGACCTCTTCCAGTCTCTGGGGTTTGTTTGGGCTTTGGGTTTTGGGGTGGTTTCCCACATTGCTTCCCCTTCTGCTAACTTGTGTTCATTTACAAAGTTACATTTTTAAGAGGGAGGAGAGAATTTCACCAATTCCACCTTTGGTGGTGCAAAGCCTTGTATTCGTGAATTCAAATGTTGATTTTATTTCACTTACCCTTCAATTCTAATGGGAAGTGTAGGACCTTTCTCTCAACATTTATTTCATTAATAATTAAATTCCTTATGTGATGCAAGTAAATTGTCATACTGGAAAGGGTTTCTTTGGATGGGTTTGGTTTGGGGGGGGGTTCACTGAAGTGAAAAGTTCTTTAACATGGAGAAGTTTCTTCAGATTTGATTAAGAAGAAAAGTCAATTGCACCTGAAGGATAAAGAAAGTAGGGGAAGGAGTGTGGTGGTGCTAAGGAAATTGTAAGTTCAGATACAGGGTTTTTTCACCATTCCAAAATCAGTTACCTTCCTGTTATGATTATAGCCACAACATCAAGAATCTTAGCTAATCATAAGCTGATTTCAACTAACTTTCATATCTATCACTGAGACTAGAATTATTTCAGAGCCATAGTGTATTCTCATTAGCGCTCTCTCAAAATGCACAGAATTTGTATGTTCCCATGATAAGGCACAGTGCCAGAATTCTAATGGAGATAATAAATTAGCGTGAAATAAATTATTTATTTCAACCTTTTTTCTATTTGACTTTAAAAAGTGATGTGTGGCTAAAATAAGGAACTCATCCAATTGAACTGTGTTGTAGCGAATACTCTGGTGTATATATTTAATATAGCTATTATAATTACAGTTCCCCCTTTTTTTAGCCTAAAATAGGGGTGTTCTGATAAATTCATTTCTTAGAACATGGTCTGCACAGAAGTGTGAGCTGACTGGAGCAAAACAAGTCACTTTGCAAGGTTTTCTGTCAGTATTAACATGGAAGCTGAGGGAGTGTGGGGGGATCATAGTTTTCTTCTTTATCAGAAAGGTTTCCATCCCTTAGTTCTGAAAACCTCTTTTGCTTCACACTGCTTCTTAGTGTGAGGCTTGAAAGGAAAATTAAACATTTCTGTGTCTTAACAAGTTACTGCATGTTGGCTGAGCCTTGCTAATTGTCCATGTGAGTGTGCTCAGCTGGCAGCAAATGCCCCCAGTGACAGGCGCGTTACATTTCTCAGTACTGATCATGGGCTAATCAGCTCAGCTGGTGGAAGGCACTGGAAATTGCCAAGCAGTCTCTCCCAGTTAGGTTCAGGAAAAATACCAAATGATAATTTGAGGCTTTCAGCTATTACTTGTCCTGCAAGTTTCTTCTGGATACCAGTACTGAACACTTAGTTTTTCAGAGTAGTTTGTGCCTGTCTCTTTCATCATAGCGTTTCCTGATTAAAAGCAGTTCTAGCTATGTTGTTAAAAAAGGAGTATTTCATGGTAGTGTATCTATGTTGAAGGACTGAAGGACTTCCTTGAAACATAGGACAGCTTTGATGAAATGCTTTCACTATTTTCCTGTCTGTTCACCTAGCTCTAGTTAGCATGAGACTGAGGCAGCTGTTGTACATGGTATACCTCAGAGCCACTGATTCTGTCCTCCAAGGTTTCAGCCACTTGCTGTATTAGAAAATCATGCTGAGCAGGTATCTTTAGCATGTTAATCAAGATACTGCAGGTAAGGAGGGGCATTATAGAGGCTGATGGCCAGTGGCAGGACTTTGTATCAGCCAAGTATTTAAGATGAATCTGCTTCCACCATGAAGATCAAAAAGCTTTGAAACTCAGGTAGGAAAATGCATTGTGTCATTATAAAATCAACTTGAAACTTTGGGAATAGGAAGAATTCAAAGCAGCAGAATCATGCATAATAGAACAGCTCCCTCTGTCCTTGCAAGTATGTCTTCACATCCAGGCTGTTTTAATCACTGTGATTGAGTCTGCCCAATTCTCTTCTGTCACCTCTGGTCCTTGGGAAATGTCATTTCCTCATCCCTGAGGGTAGACTGAATTCAAGAGAACAACTGATAGAACTTTGTGTCTCCAGTAAAAAAACAAAGAAAAAAAAAACCAAAAACCAAACCCAAAACTTCATAATCTGTGGTTTAATTGCATAATATACAGTTGTCTCTTCTTTGGGAAATGCAGATTTCATTACCATAAGATACTGATTTGTTCCATGGGCTTAAAGTGTACCTGTTTGTTGGAGTCTAGATGGGCAGGCGAAGACATGAAGCAGCTATACAACATCCTACCTGTGCAAAGCAAAGAGACTCTATGATCACACCCCTTTTGCTCTTAATCTTCCTTTGTGTAGCTCATTGCAGCGTTGCCAAGCCCCTGCTGGTAGGGAGCACAAAAGGAGTATGACTATAAAGAAAGATTGCCATTTAGAAAGGAAACAAAAATAAGCTGGGGAGCCTCTGTAGCTGCCATTCTTCAAAATGTGGCTGTTTGACCATACCACTGTCTTTGGGGTATTCAGTAGCCTGACAATTGTCTCTCTTTATCTGTACAAAAAGTTGTCATTAAATGTCTGCATAAAGCTGCAAAGAGCTTTGTTGTGTGTTTGTTGTTTGGTTTTGTGTTTGGTGCTGTTTTTCTCCAGGCAACTTAGATTTTAAAATGTTTAAATGTAACAAATACCCTCTTTATTTTCAGAACTATAATTGCCATTGCTTCTGGTGACCCAACGATCTGATTAGCACTTTGGGGAAGGCAGCGACAAGGGTCAGTTTCCCTGCAGAGCTTAAGTAATACCTTCCATTGCCTAAGAAGAAAATGATAAATATGTTTTACTTCTGCTATAGCGTAGAATGAAGGATTGTTCATCAAGTGTGTTAAATCACTGACTGGTTTTAAGATCACAAAGGCTGGTGGTGTTAACTGGTAGAAAATGTACGAAGTTATTTTGGCAAAAATGATCATTCCTCACTTGTGTTTATAGCTAGTGAGGGGAGGGAAAAAAAAAGGGGGGGTGCTCTTCCCCCCTTTCCCCTCCAACAGTGTTATCTCAGTCATGAGTATTAAGTCTGCTTTGAGAAGATTCAAAACTTGCTGGTATTGAACCCGTAGAAACAGTCAATCCTATTCTCTGAGCAAATCTTACATAGCTGTGCAAGTGGGGCAGGGGGGAAGCCAATGCACTTGCAAATCATTTCTGCAGTAATAGTCAAGTGAAGATTAGGATGCTGGAGAGGAACCCTTAATCAGGGATTGTAGTGATAGGACAAGGGGTAATGGGTTTAAACGGGAAGTTCAGGTTAGATATAAAGAAGAAGTTCTTTACTGTGAGGGTGGTGAGGCACTGGAATGGGTTGCCCAAAAAGTGGTAAATGCTCCATCCCTGGCAGTGTTCAAGGCCAGGTTGGCCAGAGCCTTGGGTGACATGGTTTAGTGTGAGGTGTCCCTGCCCATGGTAGGGGGGTTGGAACTGGATGATCTTAAGGTCCTTTCCAGCCATAACTATTCTGTGATTCTGTTTCTATGATTCTGTGACTATCAGAAAGCTACATGTGGTGCTTTCAAGAAGACTACCAATTGACCAAGGCACTAAAGCTACTGACATGGGAACCTCAGAAAATTTTGTTCAAGCACACAACTGTTCTTGGAAGCCAAGCCCAATCAAGTTAATCAGTGTGCTAGTATATATGTGTATGCTTGCACTGTACTCTATCAGCAGTTATAGCATTTTATTGTTAATTCCTCATACTGCTGATATTTTTTTAAAGCTAACTATTATGAGAATATGAATGCAATTCTAAACACAGCTGTTCTTTTAGCTGTATAGGGACTTGATTACATGCATTTATAATTGTTTAATTTTTAATCAAAATTGCCATTTTCAAACTATAATTGAAGAAGCTATTGTAAAAATGCATAATATGCGTACGCATTAAACCAGTACCTGCACACTTAAGATTAAAAATACAAGTGTACAGGTATAAAATCAGAGTTGCCGCTTTGTTGCTAATTATGTCAATGGGTATAATCCTAAACACCTGTTTTCTTAGGCTAATAAGGATCACATTTCAGTTAGTATTTTAATATTCAGACTATAGACCAAGGAGCAGTGTTTTGTAAAATATCTTTACTGTGTTAAATACATTGGAACATACCTGCAGTATGCACAGCTCCTGATATACTGTTTAATGACTAAAGTCAGTCCATTGAGGTCAGAGGTGTTGCTTTCAGTAGCATGTCAGCCAACAGTAATTACTGTAGGTTATAGTATTCTGAGCTACAGAACAAGCAGAATAACCTCCTGAAAGCTTTGAAAAAGAATGTGGCTTAGTTGTATGTGTGGTGTGTTTTGTCATTTAAAATTACTGGTACTTTTCAAAGACAGGTTAAGAAACTAAATTTGTTTACTGTGTGCTGTTGAAGTCAGAGCAATTCATTGAGAAAAGAAAACCATTCAGCTCCAGTGATCCAGACAGCCCAACTCTAACTCTGTTATTTAGCGGTTGGTAGGTGGAAGGAAATAAGATCTGGATGATTTTGTTGTTTTCATTTGTTGTACCACTCTCCATGGGAGTTTATGACCCGCATTAAATACTGCTGTAAAAAGTAACCTCTGCATACAGCAGTATAAAACTTCTGGGTTGAAAACTTGAAGCAGTTGGCTTCGCCAGGGTTTTTTTTTGATGTTTCATAATTAAATCTTGACATATTCTACAGTAGGATGTAATTGTGTGATGTCCATGAGTGCAGTCAAATGAACTCCTGACTACTCCCATAAAAGTAATTTAAATTAAAAACCCCACCTGTTAGACTTGGTTATTTAAAAGCGGCCAGTTTTACAGGCACAGTCAGATGTACATTTCAAAGCTCACAAGGAAGGAGCCTTGAGAGAAGGAAGCTCATACTGTGTCTTCAAGTGCTGTAGGAGATAATCTGTGTTTCTGCCTCAGTTTCCCCTGCTGTGCTGTGTTTTGAACTGAGCATGCTGTGTCAACTGCAGAGGAACTATTAGGCCACTGGAAGAGACCAGAAATTCTTGACAACACTCCTAGACCATGATGCAGTCTTATTTATTTTTTAGAATTGGGAATTGCTGTGTGCTAAATGCCCAAAACTCAGAGGCACCCATTTTTTCTGTTGTTTGGTTTTGCTGAAGTTGTTTTGTCTGGCTTCAGAGGAATTATCCTACACTGCAGTTGCATGTGGCTAGCTAGACCTGTGTTTCCTCATTTCTATCAATTTCAAATTTATCAAATTAGAAAGTGGCATTAAAATTTCAGAGTCACTGTATTCTTATTTGATGAAAATAAACAGTAACACAGAAAATAGAAAATCTGTTCATTTAGCAAGAACTTGACCCCTATTGATTTTTAGCCTGGGATGCTTACATCCAATCTTCACAAGGCAAACCTGGGCAAAACTGGTTTTCCTTTTTTTTCTTTTACTTATGGAAGGACTTCTTGGGTGTTGTTTGTTTGGTTTTGTTGGATTTGCTCTTTTTAATGAGGATCAGTGTTAATATATTGATGTCATCAAAAAGGAGCAACCAAAAAATGAGGGAAAGGGCAGAATACCAATGAGGAAAGTGTGATGCTTCTGAAAGTAAGGAAAGTTAGTATTGTTTTGATTTTGTTACAGCCTAATATTTGCTTAAGATAGTAATCCATAAAGAGAGGAAACGGAGGCTTTTGTGGGAAAAGCATCAGTGTCATGGAGAAGCTGAAGTCCAGCCTAGACAACTTTATTTAAATGGATGAGGAGATCAGGTTTGGATGCAGAACACTGAGAAAAATCTCAGATGCTGTAATTTTCTGAGCTGTGGTCTTCTGCAGCCTGAGTCACCTCCATAGCTGTGTTCATCAAAGAGAATCAGTTCTTTTTCCTATAGCATCTCACTGTCTCGCCTGAAAAGTCAACTGAGGCAAAGCAAGTGATACTACTCTTTCAGATCTGGTGGCAAAACTCAGATTGGTTGAATTGATAGAATTTGTAGAGTTTTTCATTTTCAAGGACCTGCCCTTTAAAAATCTTACATTTAATTTCATAGTCAAAGGCTGTTTATCTGGCTGACTGGTACAGCTGTTTACTTCTTGGGGTAGTATTATACGAGTTGCACAGCTCAGAAGGTTTAGGATACATTACTGATGGAAAAGCTCTTAGATAAATAAAGTGTCTTTTCACATTAAGTACTGTTCTTTTTATATGAAGGCATCTTGCAAAGGGTAGATGCAGCTGAACATGGAAGAGCGAGTTTTAGCTTGGTATGAGTTGTTGGTGTTTGCAAAATGCAGTACTTTCATTCCAGCATCTTCCCTTCAGCCTTCAAGGAGATTGGTCCAGCTGCTGCTGGTGTCAGGGTTTTTGTTATTCACTTCAGATAGAAGTAGGAAGCCAAAAACATGCACATCTCGCATGCTTATGAGGTTTTTTGGTCACTTTGATGCCAATTCTAGTATTTCTCCTGTACATGATACCAAAGGTATTGTAAATGGGATTCTGCAATTATAGAGGAAGTTTCTGAAGCAGGATATACGCATATGTTAAACATAATCCACTTTTATATTTCCGTAATAGAAATGTTAAGTTGGGAACAAGACTGGCCTAGTTATTCACCTAAATTAATCCCCAGTGAAATCAAGTAGAGGAATTTCTGCTGACCATGCAGGAATTGCAGTTTGCCCTCAATCAGAAGGGGAACTATGGAAAGAAATTATTCATTGTTGCCAGTTTGCTTACAAGAATGGAAGCCAGATTATTTTCAGTCACACACAAGCCTTTGTGAATTTCACTTGCACACTTCTCTGTATCAGATTTCCAAGACTTTCAAGGGTAAACTTCTTCTTTTTAGTCTTGCTCTTTGGCAGACTTTCAAGGTAGCAGCTCCTTGCCCAGCTGTGAATTTTTTCCTTCATTATATACATGAGAGGGTGCAGGGAATGATTCATAGTTTACTGTAACCGTGTTTTCCTTTAAGCAGAAATATTGCAGCACAGTGGTTGTCTGTCTTAAAAACATGTTAGACCTAGATTTGTATGACTCTGATAAATCTAGGTCAAACATCATAGTCTTTGCTCAGTACTTACTCAGGCAAAACTCCCATTGGCTTTAACAGGAGTTTTGCCTGACTAAGCACTGTGGGATTTGCCCTCAGTATCTAAAATATTTGGTCTGTTCCTTGTACTTTGGAAGCATTTGAGAATCAAATCGTATGGCTTGTCCTTGACTGCCCCACTGTGGCTTTATCATCGTCAGCTTAAAAGGTGTCAGAATCTTCTGTTTCCTGACATTAAGCATATCTTTGTTGTCAGAATATTAAAAAAAAACCCCAACACATAACTTCTTATTTATTATATTTAATTACAAAATCTGTGCATTGATTCTGTGTATTACTTCATGAAAAGGAAATGTGTTATTTTATATTCTAGTTTCCTTGTTCCCCTTCTTTCTACTGTACAACTTCAGCTTTTTGTTTTCAGTCATTGGGGACTTTGTTCTTATGAAATCCCATGGCTTTTTTGTTCTCTGATATAAAATGGCTTACAGGTTCATATCACTGTGTATTCTGTATAAGGCTTGTTATTCGCAGTTCAAGTGTCAGAAATGCATTCAATGAGAGTTAGGGCCCGCTTTGTGAAGTAAGAGATGAGGCAAATTGAATCATTGATAATCTCAAAAATTTCACTGCTTTCTTAAAGTATTTTTGATTTGCAAGGCAAGCATTAGATGAAAACGTTTAATTGGCCTCACCAAGGAACGTACAGTATTCGGACATAAAGGCATATAAAGACTTGAAACCACATGGAAGGACTAGTTTTATTCTAAGCAATGTAGCCATGCTTACTGCCTCAGTTTTGTGTTGTTCTAAAATTAGCTGAAGTACATTTTGAGATGAGGCTTGTCATCCGCTCCTGTAACACCACATCACCAAGTGGGCTTTCATTTCTACTCTAATTTCTGCCTCTGTCTTCACTCTCAGTGCATTACCTGTTATTGCTCCCTCTGTTTTCTCTTTTCATTGTATTTTGTTTTATATTGAACCTTCTGACTGGAACGGTCACATTTTTATCCATAAGCACTCTGCTTTTGAATTAAATTCCACATTTGAGGCTTTAATTCAAACCCCCTTGGAATAAAAATGCTGTCACTGTACTCTTTAAAAAAAGCTCTAGGGTGAATTTCATAATAAATGTGCTGCGTATCTCCTTAGAAGGTTTCTTGTCCTTACTCAGGCTGAATAGCTCCTGAATCTTCAGTGCTTCCACTGATATAAATACTTCTAGTCATGAAAAAGCTGTTATTCAGTGTGAACAATTAGCTTGAGCATGTATGCTCTTTCCCCCACTGTAGCACTGGGGGCCAGTACAGAAGTATATTTGCTAAACAGTTCTAGCCTGAGAAAAATGTGCTAGATTTGTCTCTCCAAAATGAGGAAGCTGGTAACAATATTGTGACAATTAAGCAATACTTACCTCTCTTTACTCAGACTCCCTTTAAATTCATCTTAACACATACAGCCAATTCCCATGAAAATTTTGATTTTAGGCCCAAATCCTGCAACTCAGCCACCACACTTAGCCTTTTATTTTATTTCAGCCTCTTTAGCAATGTCTGCTATGCTTAATTGATTTTATTTTACACAGAGAGACTTTCTCAATGCAGTTACACTCCCAAAATTACAGAACAGTACTACTGATTAAACACTTGGGCTGACATTCTCTATTCATAGTCATTTCTTCCTGGAGAGGCAGGGAATATCCAGTAGATTGGTCCTGGATTGATTGTGTGTCAATGAATAAACACTGCACAATCATTATAATTGCATTTTCACATTATGCTTAATGTACTTCATTAAAATACCTTTCTCTGATAATTTAGGGGGTTTTTTGTGAATTATTAATGACATCATTAGATTCATAAGAGTATCTTACCTGAAGAGACTCTCCTCAGCCTTTTCTCTAATAAACTAGAATAATTAATTCAAGTTGCCAAATAATATATTCAACTACAGCTTTAAGTAAATCTTCTTGGTATAAAGTTCAATTTGGTCTTTGTTCTCTTGGTCAGATTTTGGTATCATTTTCTCAGGCATAGCTCTCTGACTAATCTTTTGTTCATCATAGGAATTGAAGTCATTCAAATGTGGTCTAAAATGCCCCCTAAACTGGGGCTGCGGTTTACTCAGGATTCCTACTTGCAAATGTACAGATGTCAATTATGAATGGGAACACATCCTCAGAAGCTGAGAGAGCCTGTGTTGTGTCTGTCTTGAGTACCAACTGCAGCAGTCTTACTATTCTGAATGAAAAGAATGTATCATGTCCTGGTCTACATTTTACTAAGTTAGCTACTTCTAAACATTTGGAGTTGTAAAATGGGGAGCCACCAGGCCATTGTTCAAAGCAGCTAGGCATGTCAAGGAAGCCTATTACAGCATTTATTATTAGCCCTGTGGAACTGCCCATTTAATTCTTTTCTTTTAATTTTTGAGTGCTCAGCTGTACAGCCACACACTCTGTTTTACAGAATTTCCCAGTTATTATGCAATGTAAGAAAAGTATTCTTTTAGCCAGCTATTCTGGGTAAGAATGGAAGCAGGAGTACCACAGTTTCCCTTGGCTTTAGGATCAGATAGATAGGTGCTGAATTGCCTTGTTAAACTGGGGCATTATTCCATGTGCTAATCTGAAAAGCTCCTTGCTCTGTCTCGTAGCTCTCACTAAAGTCAGCAGCATTTCTGCTCATGTTTTTGTAGTCCTGTGCCACCAGTGGGACATGCCACATGGGCTAACCTACCTGCTTCTCCAGAGTTCATCTCCGCACCTTGTTGCTCGGTGTTGCAGACGTGCTAAGTATTTCCACCTACAACAGAAAGGCGTGCTTTAGGCCATATAAATGGATTCTTTATTATAAGCAATAAATTTTCTGGACTAGGTTTTTTATCAGAAAGAGTGAAAAACTTTCTGGGATCCCTTTTGTCTCTTGATCAAGCTGCCTTGTTCATGGTAGAGCAGCGTTACAGTAAGAGGCAGTGTAACAAAAAGAGAAATAGAAAGATACACCTAACAGCTGTGACTAATAAAAGGAATAGCTTGTATTGCTTAATGAAAGATACTCCTTTTCATTGCTGAACTATTGCTTCAGAAACTTGCTCACTTCATAGAGTGGGGGGGACACCTCACCTCACTCAGTACACTGTAAATTATTCAATGAAATTAATGCACACTGTGTGTGCAGACTCTCTCTTCAAAGTCTTTTCTAAATGGGAGCTGCCAAAGGTTCATGAAACTGTCATGCTCATAAATTATTTAGCAGATCTGCTACGCTGTTCTTGAAAGAAATATGTGGGGATCCATAGCCTTAGTAAGTTGTTGAGTTTTTAATGTGTGTGCTTCTTTCCAACTGCATATAGAACATTTGTACTCCATCAGAAATAAAACCATAATTACAGTCTGCTTCTTAATTAGGAAAGGATAACGAGAGAGGGCTTGTTTATGTTTGGCATTAACTGGCCTCCACAGAATAGTAATACCGCACTGTGAAGTGTAGGTGACTGAATCATTTACAGCATAATTTGATATGCAGAGGATACCGTGTTTCTGTAGTTAAATATTTTAATGTCACAAGGTGTTATTTTGGGTTTCCTTCCTCTCGAGGCTTTAGCTTTAGCCTATCAGTTAATGGGGAGAAAAAGTTTGTGACAGGACCCCAAGTCAGAACTTCAGGCAAACATGTAGATCTTGCTTGCAGGTTGTGCTTAGGCAATTTCTTTATGAATTGTACCAACTGAACTGTAAGAGGGCAGGGACTGTTGCTTGGGGTAGTTTTAGTTCTTTCACGTGTGGGTTGTTTTTTCCCTTTTCATTTAGTATCCCTACCAGTGCCAGTATGGTACCACAGGGCAAAGGTAGCAAGCTCTATGTGCTTCCTAAGAGCACATTAGACAAGGTGCCTTTGACTGGCTGCTCTGAAAGCCTCTCTCCGTTACAAAACAGTTGGGCAAGTACTGTGTTTGCTGCTTACTTTGGGGTTTTTTTTTAATTCCATGCAACTGTCAGTTCAGCCTTGCCTTTTGACCAGATGCTGTGAAATCAGCTATTATGCAATTGATTCCAATGGTCTCCTCATAGTTGCGGACTGCAATGCAACGAGCTGTGTTTTCTCTGCCAAGGTACCTTTTCATAGCCCTGTGTATATTGTACTGGAGTTGAAATTCTTGTGTATTATAAGGTGTATAGACAAAAGCAAGAAAAAGCCTCTTGAAATTGTTCCAGGGGCAACATAACACCATCCTGTATACCACAGATACAATATAATACTGGTGGGTTTTAACGTTGTTTTGAGGTTTTGCTTTTAGTTTTCTGCCTGTGGTGTACTGTATTGTCCTGGGCTTTTTGCACAGACCTTTTATAACCAGTAGTAAAAGGTGTTTGTATTAGCCAGCTATACATCAGCTGAGGTTCTTTGGTAATCTAGGAAGTAAAGAGTATAAAAGTAAAGATTGATGACATACTGAAGTCTCATTAGAAAGAATTTAACTGGGGCTTTAAAAGTTCTTTCTGCTCAGAAGATCTGTCCCATTAAGAAGGATAGCACCACTGTATGCTTCAGTTCACATGTACCAATTTAATTGCAGCGGACAGAGGCGGTGTTCCACAAACCAGCATCTCACTTGTCAGCACCTGTGATTTTAGTCTGAGTTAACCATCTGGGAAGAATCAACTCTTGGAATAATTATAGGACTGACATAGTGATTTTTATTTTTCTTTCCTTTTTTTCCCCTAGATTTTAGTAAGAAAATTACAAAAACTCGTCCCTTTAAAGATCCCCCAAAGTACTTCTTTGACAAAAAATTTGCAATTTGAGTCATAACTCTTTCATGGAGGACAAGGTGGCAACAAACATTTATGAGGAACTTACCTTTTCCTACGCAAGATCTTTTTGTGTTATTAGAGGATGTATGTATTGGTAGACTTTCTCTGGGAAAAGGCTATACCTCATAGTTAATATGCACACAACTCTCCCTGGTAGCTGTGCAACAGCAGTTTTATAGTCTGTGTGAACAGCACCTCAAATCTTTTAAGCATTCCTGCAGGTTTCATAAGCATTTTTATTTGCAGTTGCTGTGTTGCTGATGTGTCCGTGGAGCTAGCTGGTTATTGCTTGTGAACAATTTCTTCATGTATGCACATGTATTCTTTTTTTTATGTCAGATTGCTTCAAAATACCAAATCCCAATTTTCTGTCCTATTAAGTTTTTATAGGCCAATATCTTTTGGTAACATAACAGAAGTTGGTAAGACCTCATGAGGATTCTGGGAGGGTTATTCACACAGTTATGAGCCATTACAATCATCTCACTTCTACCCAGTACTAAATGTAATTTCACAGTTTTTTCTGCTTCTGAGTAGAAATACCTCTACCTACCCCATTGTGTATAAGGAAATGTACATCTTGTCACAACAGGCAAGACTACAGAGGAATCTTCAAACAAGAAAATATTTAGTGATGAGGCATAAACACTACAGGATTTTTCCCCTTTCCCTAATTTTGCCTTTGCTACCCTTGCTTCCTGCTTCACATCAACTTGTCAGAAGTATAGAGCTAAAGGCAGAGTAGATGAGGGGACTTAATTGATCTTGCTGCTTACTTATACAGGATTGTGACACTGTAGATAAAGTAAACCATGATGTTTATCCTAGAAATGGACCAAATGCCATGTGTTCATTGAACATCTGTGATTTTGGCTTGATGACAAGTCCCAGAGCAACACATTAAAGCCAACATTTTGTTCCTGAAGCTTAGTAGTGGTGATGTGAGTTTAATCAAAATAATAATAAGAGAAACAAGATTTAATAAAAAATAAAAAACCATGACTGCAAGCCTAAGATATGAAACTGAAATTTCATTATAAAAGTTAGCATGCAAGTTGAATAACAAAAGAGGAGTTATTATTAGCTTGCTTTCCGATCTTTTCAGCTAAACTGAGAAAGGGAAAATAGGCTGTGTGTTCTTAGATGTTAAATATCTTTCTGCTGGTTTTGTAGTGCTTACAAAGATCAGAGACCAACACCATTGTACTTCAGGAGACGCACCACAGCACTGCACTGAGGAAAAGGTTTGATTTATTACAGTGAATATGAGTCACTGTTTAATAACAGTCTAGAGACTTATATATGTTATTGTTGCTTGATACCTGTGGCAACATTTCTCAGTTGTATGTGGAGTATGATGCTAAAACTGGTAAGCATTGTAAAGATTGCTCCATGATAGAATTATTGAAGGTAGTACCTTTCCTTGCGTTGTATATTTCATCCTTTCCTGGTGAAGCTCATACTGTGAGGATAACTTTTATTTTCCTGTACCAGAACAGAACTGGTTCTTCTTTGTTTACAATCAGCTCATTCTTCAAAACCTGCTTGTTGATGTATTTTTTTTACTGAAGTGAACAGACTGCAAAGGAGGAAAGGGTCTGCATAAACATTCATGGCAGCTGGCTGTTAATTTGTTCTTCCATTTTTCTAAGTACAAAATCCACCGTAAAGCGCTCTTCACTGTGAGATGAAGGCACAGCCCAGGAAAACAACTGCATAAGCTGGAACTTTCTCTTACAGATTCTTGCTCTTCTACCTTACAGTTTTACCTATCATAAATAATTTACAGCCTGCTTTCAGCAACAGAAATCCAGTTATTGCCAGTGGGAGTTGCAGGTATTCAGCGTATTTGACAGTCCTCAACCTCTGTCTTTTTTTCCTACTATTAAACGGACACAGTATCTTCTTCAGAGGGTTGCCATGAGAATAATTAGTTATGAGTTGTAAAGCGCTTTGAAAAGCAAAATGGCTAAGCAGTATTATTGCACCATTTTAATGTTTAATGAATTTGAGCAAAATCACTTCTTGGTTTTGGAAATACTTATAAAATACGAAGTGTGAAAAACGACTTTCTTCATTTGGTTACAGTGCTTGGAAAGATCATTATTGGTCAGCATACACCGAACAAATGCTTTATGGGCTTTTATGTAATTATGAGGACAATTGGGGAACAATACAAAAACAAGCTTGTTTTTCTGACTCAAGATTTTTTGTATGGTTCATTTGCTGTGATTACTATGAATCTAAAGAAGGCAGTTTCAACACTAAGCTTTTCAACCCTCAAATGCTAAAATAAACACAACTATTTCAATATCCTCATGCTTATTTTTGGTAGACACTTTTAATGCAGCAGCAGTTGTCCATATTCACTGCTGAATATCTTAAAACAACTGATGGATTTTTTTAGGTACTTTAAAAAAACCAAATGTGCAATAAAATGTCATGGCTTTAGTCCATGGATGCAGTGTTTGTGTATATTGCAAAAAGCAATACACATGAAAAAATGATCGGCCTGTTGCTTCCATGAAATCTACATGTCCATGAGAAGTTGAAGACTTAATATTTCTTCCTTCTTGGTTTTTTGTTTGTTTGTGTTCCAAACTGTGGGTGAAATGGGAAAGGAGAGCTAAAAAGACCAAGAGCATGCCCTCAACAACTTCATTTAGACAAAATGAAGTTTTGTGGAGCAAGATCATGAGTGGAAAGCATGCTTGAGGTTGTAATTACTGAGCTCTCCTGTACCTTGAATAAATTAAGTAGTGTTCTGGAAGTTGCTGATAAGGGATGGTGGCTTCTTTTCAGTGTTAGTTTTGGTGGGGTACAATAGGTGGACGCTGTGTTTACCTGACAAGTTTTTAATCTCAATACCACTGGTTTTATCAGGTGTAAGTATGTTACCCATCCTTTGCACGATTCAAATTCTTTCTTCAGTTCCTTCACTGGAACTAAAGAGACCCTGTGGGTTGTAGGGAATGATCACCAGTCCAGTATGGAAATTTTCAAGTCTACACGGAAGCAAGCAATGGAGGGATGCATGTACTATAAAATATACACCACTTTGTTGTGAGTGTGAAAATAGGTGGTGTTTTCATTAGCATTCTGGGTCTTGAAGTGATATGAATTTCTGGGTTTGAAGATAGGCTTGAGCTTTAGCACTTTACACAGATCTTAAAAATAAGGAATCAAAACCATGCGTTAGTATTCTACAATTTCATACTTGAGTGATACCAAAACGCAATTGCCTTTAATTTCCCTACGTATACAAGGTAATAATCAGAAATCAAGGGGAGCAAAAGAATACATTGTTATCTACCCACAGACAAAGGAGAAAATGCTTTTTCCTAAAATGTCATTGAGTTCTGCTGAATGGTTTTGATTTATTCTCTCTTACCCAGTGCTATTACTTGATAGAGTTTACCTTCAGATGCTGCAGGCACAGCTGTGCAGGAGCTGCCTGTTGGAGTGCATATTGCTTCTCTTGTCCACCAGAAGAGCTTTGAAAATCCATTTCCTGTATATATAAGCATATATGCAGATATTCATTTTCAGTATGCAAATGTAACAGAGATGGTTGAGAAAAAGAAAAATGTCAGTGCACATGCTTTGTTGTAACAGAAAAGGGAACTTCCTGCAGAAGTTGCACCCTTATATTATGTGAGCTGGCCATGTAAACACAACTGCCGTGCATCTGTGTCTGAAGGCAGGAGTTCAACCAGCTTTGCCACAACTTAACTAGATGCATAGGCTTAATTTGCTTTAAGCCTGAATGCTAAAAATTATTTAAATGGCTGCTTCTCAGTGATTTTTGTGGTTAAAAAAGATCTGTCATGCGCCAATCTACATCTACTAAGTTAGTATTTCTAAATTAAAATACATATATGAAACCCAAAACCTCCTCATTATTCTGGTAGATTTTTATAGTGAAATAGGCACACTGGCATTTTTGCTTCATTTGTAGAGGCACTCTGAATTGTCAGAACAAGTTTCAGCTACTTAGAAGCCTTCTGGTGCATTCATGAAGGTAATACAAAAATCACCTCTGCTTTAGAGGGTGTGTAACATTTCAGATAAATTACTATTCCAAGATAAACCACAGCTGGTCTAGCACCAGTGGCAAACCTGATGTCAGAGAATAATCACAACTCTCATTAGGCTGTGTATCTTCTTACCTTTGTATTGCACTATTCTGTGAAAGAAAGTACCCCCGAGAGCTGTTTATCCCTAGGTAATAGTCTCTACTGTTAAATAGCATCATAGAATCATTTAGGTCGTAAAAAACCTTTAAGATAATAGAGTTCAACTATAATCCTAGCACTGCTAAGTCCACCACTAAACCATGTCCCTAAGTGCCACAGCTCCATGTCTTTTAAATACCTTCAGGGATGGTGACTCATCCACTTCCCTGGCCACCCTGTTCCAGTACTTGAAAACCCTTTCAGTGAAGAAATTTTTCCTAACAGCCAAGTATCTGAGTGCAATATCCACAGTATCCAAGTAGTACTGCATCAAAACGATTCCTTCTGTTGATGTCTTACTGTAATATATCACAGAAGAGACAACTAATATATTATATGATAAAGTAAAATAATCCCCTGAGCAAGGTACAGGGATGATAAATTATGTTAATATGTTATTCCCATTACATTGTCATCAGTCAGATGATGATTTAGTGTGATGCAACATGAGAAAAATATAATCTAATAGGGTATTACTCAAAACTTTATGCAATCTGGGGACTGGAAGGTATAAAGTCAAGTGACTTACGGGACAAAAGGTATTCCAGTGCCACAATTCATAGCATATTAACCCCACAATTCTGGATATATTAGAATATATCCACATATACAAAATAAGTACAAAAGTCTGTGAAGTGTGATACTACTTGTAAAGGTCAGAAGCAGATTCTCAAGTGTCCGTAAACCAACATTACACTCGTATAAATGCTATATATTAAGATGGCATTGCCATTAGTATGATTGGAGCTGCTATCAGAGTCATCAGTCAGTGCTTCATCCTGCAAGCTGCTGCTGATAATGAAAGAGAAACTAACTTGGTGTTCAGTGCCCTTTATGCAGACATTCGACAGAGATGTAGTTGAACGTGGATCTGCAGGAAGGCTCAACCACATTTCTGTGCCACACGATTCATCATCAAACAGATGGTTATCCTATTATTCAACAATTTGCACGCTGCCATGCTGCAGTGATCTATGGACGATACCAATATGTCACTAAACCAAATGGAAATATCAGGGAAACTTTGTGTGAAGCGCAAACTTGGACTGAAAACTACTCTTGTGTTCATTTCTTTGGCGATACACTTTATGCATGTTTGTGCAGTTACAGTGTGATAGCACTGTATTGTAACTTCTGCTGTAACAGAATACCTTCTTTAGTCAGAATATACGGGAGTATTTATTTCACAAGGAGCAAATTGATGAAGCCCATGTTCTAGGACTCCATCACATACATGAGCTGCATTTTCATATTCTCAGGCTGTCTTCTGCAGCCTCTATAGCATAACCTCTGATCTGAGTCTTCTCATGGCACCTTCACAGTACCTCTGGCTTCTTGCTGTGCTCCACCAGTTTCACATCCCAGGTAAAGATTAGATTCCTCCCATGTCCCTGTGGCCTCATACAATAGTAATTTACTCATAAGACCCTTCTCATCCCTATACCTGTCTCCCCAGTAGCCCAAATGTTTGCCTAGTTTGCCAGCTGGACAAGTGACAGTGTGTTGCCCCTGACATGCGGTCTGAGCTGCCACCTTCTAGCTGCATTCCAAGCTCTTATTTCTTTCTGTCAGGAGAAATACTGTCATTTCTCTCCTTTGCTTTGTTTTTCATTAAATATGTGGGAAATCAGGAAGGGATCAGCTGCCTGTAAGTAGAGGTCCAGTGCCCTCTGAGATATCATGGGGAACCTGAGATCTCTGCAGAGGACTAGCTGTCGTGAGACAGTGGGAGACCTGCACTTCCCTAAAATGACAGCTAGCAAGCAAGCGACAGTGCCTGAAGGGACAGCAGGCACTGCGTTTAGATGATTTGATCTAGCCTTTGATGTCTTCCCTGCCTCTCCCTTTCTGTCATCCATGCTTCTTGAAATTGCCAGCAGTTCAAATCTCCTAGCCCAGGGGGTTGGCTGACAAGACAGTCATGTTGTTTGGAAAACCAGTAGGACAGCACTGGGAGCGTTTTAGCTTAGTCCCAGAGAAACATTACTGGCTGTTACCATCCTCTGCTGAGCCTCACTGCCCACCCTGGCCTTGGCAAAGCCGTTCCTTGCCTTCATCCCAGCCTGTCCTCGGATGGGAAGGCAGGAGATGGTGCCCAGTATCTGACAGGTCCCTGGCCCTGTCATGCTTCTTGACACATGGCCTTGGACTCAGCTGCTTCGTCTTCATCAGCATCTGTTCTCCCACCTCCCCTGCAATACATAAAATTTTTATGCAGCATGAGGGCTCAGAGACATGAAACTTGCATGCTTCCCAACAGTCCGGGAATACTTCTGTTCCCGTTTTTCTCCTAAGTGAAAGCATTTATTGCCAATGAAAGAGATGAGACCAAAATATTTACAAGATAGTGTCATCCCTCCGTGGAGCAAACATAAGACCTTTGCACGCTCACCCAGTAGCCAGCCCTCACTATCTTAGGGCAGTATTTTTACACAGCTAACAGTCTGCCAGTTTATCTCCTTAGTACTTGGTCCTTTTTCTGTAGCTAAAACTTACTAACGGTAGAACTATTTATTCCCTTTTGTTAAAGGGTTTAGTCATAAAGGGTAAGGATAAACGTTGGGGTCCTGTACAGAAACAGAAATGTAGTCATAGAATGACAAAACCCAAATGCCTTATGATCCTTCAGATAGCCATCTACAATCATACTGTCTCACATCAAAGAACACCTCATGTCAGTGCCTTCCTTTAAATTTAGCTTTGTAATTTTCTTTAACTTTCCCCCAAAAGATTGAGAACAGGTTCACCATCCACTCTTTTCCACTTACACTATTATACTACATGTTTATATTTCACCTGCCAGTGAACTGAGATCACAGGAAGGGAATAATGATCAAACTCAGACAGCTGCAATGCTGGTGAGCTCAGAAGTATATCTCTAAAATGCAAGCAAGTAGTGAATTACACTGAGTTCAGGGTTGCGTAGGAATTTTTTATGTCTTTTATTCTGTACCCTTGAACACCCTTTTGGTACAAGTCTGTTAGTTTCAATGGGGGGACAGGGGATCAAGACTGCAACAAGTAAGCAAAATGCAGGAATATCGTAGGTTTTAACAGTGCCATGCTTTTTAGTTTTCCTGATTATTTGTATCGTTTCATCTCATTTTTTTCCCTTTAGTCTGCTTTTGACCACAGAGTTGATAGTGTTACAGAGCCATCTATCTGTTACAACCACAAGAGCTGTCTTAAAAAGCAGTAGTTTTGTACAGAGTCCTGTTTTTTATGTAAAGTTAGGACCATTTTATCCTGTGTGCGTCACTATGACACTGAATCTTGTGATGTTTTATAACTTGGCAACTCAGTATCATAACATTCTTTGGCAAATTTTTGTGGTCAGTCATCTTTACTACCATGAGTACCTTTGGCTTGTTAGCACAATTTTACCTCTTTGCCATCCAGCCTGTATTGCAGATTCTACACACATTGCTAGGAGGACATGAGCACTGGTCCCAGGGGGATGCCACTCCAAAAACTGACCTTTTCTTTCTGACTGTTTGTTTCCTATCTTTTGACCAGCTACTTATCCAGAAGTTGACTGAATCTTAAATAACCAGCAAACTCCTTTAGGATAAAATGAGAAGAGACCTTACAAAAATGTGAGCAGAACATTTAATTCATCAGTTACCGAGATATTAATTCTCCTCTGCACTTCCTGATGCAGCTGGGATGAAATCTAAAGCAATGACACTTGGAGAGTAGCTCAGCCTCATAATAATTCTGATCATTTGTATATCTGTGTATGGCACTGTGACTCTCAAAAGAAAAGCCTGAATTTTCTGATGTGTCTGACTTATCTCTAGAATAAAGTTTTAAAGAAGCCTGATATAAATAGAATCTAGTGTATGCCAGAGAATTCAGTACTAGGTTCCTGTGCGTTCTCTCTAGTACACCATCCCGAAGAACGGAATATTAGAATTTATACTGGAGACAGTACTATAGCCTATATGGTGTTAATTTTGCATTTAAACCCATTTCACTTTGTCCTCAGTTTCCAAGTGTCCGTATGCTCCTGAGTTTTTATTGGCCACTTGAAATTGAATGTTGTGGAAGGAATTATGCCAAGGCAGAAGAGTATGAGTGATCTGGCCATTATGGCAGCACAGAAAGAGGCTACTTGAAACATAGGAACTGTTTGTTGTGCATGTCAACTAGCTGTGCATGTGGAAATCACTGGCTGTGAAATCGTTAATGGTAGTTAATGACATGAAGTGTTCAAGCAGCACATGGTAACGGTTTACTTTGATCCAATAATAAACACTTCATGAAGCTGTGGGCAAGTTGGGGGCATCATTTCAGAGACAAGTCTTTGTTAATGCTTTTAAGAAAGCATAGTGTCCAGTAACATCTTTTTTTTCTCAATTTAAATTACTTGGGTTTAGAGATGTATTTGTATTCAGTAACCCAGTTCTACTGTAAGAATGGACTCTGTTGCAAATTCCTTTGTTACAGAGTTGTGCAATGTAAGGTATCCTTCAAATAAGCATCTCAGAACAAATCCTTTTCACTTGCTTCAGTAGGGCTACTTGTGTAAGCAAAGCAGATAGGCTCAGGATGTGCAGATGGAAGGACTCCACAGGAGTTACTTTCAAGAAATTGGTTACGGCTGTAATGTGAGCTGTGCTGACACAGCTGGCAGATAGCTTGAAATTGATGCTCTTGAAAAGAGATAGATCTTGGCCAGAAATATTAGTTTCAAGAAAAATGGCATTTTTTTCCTATTATTACCGTCAAGTAGTGCTGTAGTTTCTAAACTGGATTTGGTAGAGATGCATGGTTCTGGTAGTTAATTTCAGAAAAGGAAAGGATTTCGCTGTGATTGAGGGCTAAGCACCCAATACTGTAAAATTTACTGGTGCATTCTTAATCCTCACGAATGCAAAGTCCCACTCTCTAAAGTGTTGTGCAACTCCTTGGCCCCACCAGTCTCACCATTACCTCTTAAAGAAGTTCTGAAAAATGCTCATGTTTATTTGTCTTCGTACAATTGTCTGCTTTTTACCAGGGCTCTGAGGACCAGTCCTTACAGCCCTGCTTGACCTCCCCTGAGACTTCACCCTACCCCTGCCCACAGGCCCAGCACCCTGTTCTAGTTCAGCCTGGGGCCATCAATCCCTGCTCCAGTGACACTGCAGCTGGCCAACCCCAGCCCTGTCAGATTGAATTTGTTTGTGTCTCCTGGGTTCAGCAGGAGCAGTCATTTTTCTCCTTCTTAGTAGCTGGTGGAGTGCTGTGGTTTTGACTTTAAGCCTGGGAACAGCGCTGATAACACCGATGGTTTTAGTTGCTGCTCTGCAATGTTTACTCTGACCAAGGACTTTCTGAGCCTCATGCTCTGCCAGGGAGGAGGGGAAGCCAGGAGGAAGCAGAGA
>WYDI02041465.1:0-40126 GCA_009867235.2 Psittacus erithacus
TGTGTGCAGTTCTGGTGTCCTCAACATAAAAAGGACATGGAAGTGTTGGAACAAGTCCAGAGGAGGGCCATGAGGATAATCAGGGGACTGGAGCACCTCCCATATGAAGACAGGCAGAGAAAGTTGGAGCTCTTGAGCCTGGAGAAGAAAAGGCTGCATGGTGACCTCATAGCAGCCTTCCAGTTTCTGAAGGGGGCCTATAAGGATGCTGGGGAGCGACTCTTCATTAGGTACTGTAGTGACAGGACAAGGGGTAATGGCTTAAAACTTAAACAGCAGAAGTTCTGGTTAGATATAAGGAAAAAGTTCTTTACTGTATGGGTGGTGAGGCACCGGAATGGGTTGCCCAGGGAAGCTGTGAATGCTCCATCCCTCGCAGTGTTCAAGGCCAGGTTGGACAGAGCCTTGGGTGACATGGTTTAGTGGGAGGTGTCCCTGCCTATGGCAGGGGAGTGGGAACTAGATGATCTTAAGGTCTTTTCCAACTCTAACTATTCTATGATCTCATGATTCTATAATTCTGGCACCTTTCATGGGAACAGAACTAGAGCAAAGAGATACATTACCCACTTGGTGTAAGTCATATACAAAAGCTATTTAATAGCTTGGGATGATTCCTGTTAAATACACAAGTATTGAGTCAAACCCCATTTGAAAATGGTCCTATGGTACTCCTGTTACAGAGCTCAGGAGCATAGTAACAATGCCTAATTGCATAATTTTGTAAGAGGAACACCTCTGCTACATATTTAAGTACCCAACTATAAATTCTTTGAAATAATCTTTTGAACTTCATGGCCAAAATGTCCCTGCCTGTGTTCTTCCATTACTGAACATAGACAGCACCATTCTTAAAGCTGTAGGAATAAATTTAAGCTATTATTTGTTATATAGCTTTTATTTAGCATTTATTTATTTATATGTTAAATAGCTTCTATTTGTTAGCACAGACTGCTAGTTGGACAGCAGTGAGGAGCAAATACACTAATAGCAAAAAAAAAAAAAAAGGTGATCACAAATGGTTCATAAAAATGTCAAATACTGTATTCATTACAAATATACACATGTATCCACCACTGAAAAAAGGAAATGTGCTAAATCTGATCATTAAACTTCTGATTTTGCCAAGATGAACGTTTAAGAAATGCATGTACATACACAGATAGTAGCATAAGTGTACGCAGAATGAAAGGGAACTTTGGAGGTCACAAATCAGCGAACTTCCAAGGCAGGTGAAGTTGCTCAGGCTTTGTCAAGTCCAGGTTAGAACAGCTCCACAGTTGGAGACGCCAGAGCTGCTCCAGGCACCTGGTCCAGCCTCACATTCTTAACCACTTGGAATCCATGGTCATTTACTCATTATTCATCTGTTGCTGAAGTATAATACCCTCATGGCAGAGAAACTCAGTCACACTCATCTTTGGCATTTGCTTTATTCTGCTTGGGTGTTTTTACAGAGGGTACCCAACTCCCTGTGATATAAACTGAAGAAACTAATAGGTGCTATAAGGGAAAACCTTTCTGCAGTTAAAAGTAGAAGGATTTGACCCATGAGGTTGTACTGATATTTTCCCAGTGGTACCAACTCACAAGTGAAAGCTCATAATCAGCTCTTTTTATTAGCACTAGATAATATCACATTCATTGCAAGATTGGTCTCCAGTCTCAGAAGGACACCTTGAAATCCATGTTCCCCTGGGGCAAAGAAGTCACTGCAGTTTGCTATCTTCATTCTGTAATAGTAGTTCAGATATATATATACACACACATATATACAGAAGAAGAAAAAAGTCTGGGATAATCTGACTGATTCACATTCATAGTTTAGATGGAGGCTATCTTTGATCAAGTTGCTCATCTGTCTGTGTATTAAAAGAAAACAGAAATAATTCAGAAACCAAACACAAAACCAAATCAAACCAAACAAACAAAAACCCCCAGATATCTGAAAGGTATTTTGGGGGATAAAATACTGTCTTGACTCTGGAGATACAGGAAAACATATTTTTCACATGGTCTTTTTGCAGGGGCAGAGAGGAAAGTTATCTACAGATTATCAGTGTGTAGGTGTCTGAAGATAATGATGAAAGGGAGTTTATTTTTAAAACAGCATATTGTCAAAACAGGCATATGCAATTTCATCATAAACTGTTTAATTATAAACTATTATGACTTACGCTAACACAAAAATATCCATTACAGTGATATTATCCCTTTCTTAATTCAGCAGCATGGCACCAGTTTTCATCTAAAACATTCTGAATAGCTTCCACTACAAAGTTAATCATGTTTATCATGTAATTCTGAATTATTTGGATTTGTATTATACTGTAACATAAATGTTTTCAAAATATTTTGGAAAGCATTTCAAAAGGCAAACCTAATCCAATTCTGTCTGCCAGAGTATCCACATGCTAAACCTTGAAAAATTACACTACTGCATGAGTCAAGTTTCTCTCATCCTTTCACCTAATTTTATTCTGATTTTTATGCCAAATATATAAATTTGGAAATATTTAGAGTTAGTGCAATGTCGGACAGAACATAAGATTTCTATTTTTGTAAAGTCAGTGATTTAAGTGTTTTCTTTTATACACACACAGAGTAATGTAAATTATTCACATAAATACACACTAGTTTTGATGCTATTTTTAGAACAAGATCTAGTTAAAGACTTGGATGACTTAAACATAGCCTGAGTGTCACATTACTGATCTTTTTCTCCTTGTAACTGAACAAGGCATTCATAAGTGTCAAGACCGAATGGCTCTTTCTGCTTTTTCTCTCAAGCAGCTGCAGAATTATGTGAGAAGAGAAAGAAAATTGAGAGTGTTATATTGAGAAATGGGCATGCTCATGCATGAAGTTCAAACAAAATATGCCGGCAACACAGAACAAAGTTCACCAGGTAATTCCAAATACATTCTTTGGGCTAATTTTTCAGAGGGCAGTGATCACACAGTTGCTGTAATAAAGGATCTTGCAACAAGTAAACTGCTAAAGGAACAAAAAATGCCCTTCTCACACACTTCTTTTGAAGCACAAATGTAATGCCAAAACTCTGCCAGCGCACTGGCTCTCGGTGTGCCTGCTACATTCTGTATGCTTGCTACTCTGCTCCCTATGTTCTCCTGCTCTTTTCTTTTTCATGTGTGTCTCCTGTGTAGTTTTGCTCTTCTCCTTCCATGCCTTAGAGAAAAGGCATTCTGACAGGTTGCATCCCAATTCCTGTTAGAGCTCTTTTGAATAAAAGGACTCTTTTCATACCACACTTCTGAAATACAAGTCATATGCTGACAATTTTGGACTGCTGAAGCTCTCTCATTATAGGTTCAGGTCTACAGGTGTGGCCTGGGAAGTGAATGTATCTGGCGCTGCCAGGACCAAGATATGTAATTCAGGTTAACACACATGAAGACCACAGGTAAAACTCTACTAATACAGAGCCAGAATAGGAGAAAGAAGCTTGGAGATGGTCTCAAATGTAAACCACCACCATAAAAATTAGAGAATGTGACTGATACCATCAGGATTCAGTACCCTGGAAGAGCTGATATTACAAAGGAATGCTAGAGTTAGGTTGGTGCGAGGTGTATTAGAATATGCTAATATATGCTAGTAGAGTTTGTTTTGGTACTAAGCTGGAAGGATTAATGGATGAAAACATGTATGTAATTAAACAGTCACTCTCATATCTTAACAGCATGACCATGAATATCAGTCTGTTCTGTATCTTTGATCTGTGTTAGCCTAAATCATGAAGCTATTTTCTAGACAGTGCTGTACACAGCATGATGAATTCAACTTTTCCTCTACTTTGTGAATACATATTTTGCATAAATGTTTACATACTTTAAATATACAGTTTCTTAGCTCTTTCTGCCTTCAGCTATGCAATGATAGACCAAAAAGAGAGCATCTGGTGGTATAGCAGATCCACTGTATATCTGCAAAGAAAGCCTAAAGCCAAAAATCATACACAAGAGACAGAGAACAGCTCTACAAAATGCTTTTCAGTAATTCTCTACTGAATAGCCATGAAAATGAATTAGGCATAGAGATGGGTGAACACAGCTGTGGATTCTTCTGTGATCCTGCACCAAGGGCTGTTCTGTGGATAATCCATTTAAAAATGCTCTTTGGCCGAGCTAGCATGTGCCAAGTTTCTGCACCAATCATGACATTCTGCCTTTCCCAGATAGAAGCCAGTCAACAACTAATGCGATTACAGGGCCACAATAGTTTTTAACAGGAAAACGGCTTAGAAACTTGCAATTGGATTTCAACTGATAAGCCCTTGAATGCAAAGGTGGCTTTTCATGTACTGATGCTGAATGACTATTTCTAGCAATGGAAATGTGAGACAAAAGACCAAAACAAATTTTGTTTATCTTTTTTTTTTTTTAAGGGTTCAGTGTGTAAAACTTTTATCACTCAGTTTGGAGGTCATATCCCAAGCATTTCCCTGAGAAGAAACACCTATTTGAATACAGTGGACATACTGTGATCAGCAAAATATTTACTGTAAATTAGCTGTGTCCTTTGCAATCTACATTGCTGGGTACTGCAACTCTTATTAGAAGGCAGCAACAGTCAAAGATGCTCACAAGCATCATTTACTTCCTTCTGAAAGTGCAATCATAGTATAGAGAAATTTGCAGCTGAAAATTGCTTATTGCCAATATATGAAAATTTAAAGTATTATATCCTAGCAGCACTGTTCAATTTAGCAGAACTAAATTCCATTTTAGTTCAGCAGAGCTATTTTTATCTAAGTAGCTGAAATGCTTTACTTTACAGGATGAAAGAAACAAAATTCAAATCACACTAATGAGGGTAATTGTTCCATTTCATTCAAGTGAACAGCAACTTATTAAACCTCAGCTTGCTGCACAGATTTTCCTGTCACCTATATTTTTTCCTGAGTTTACTATGAAAGACTGGGAGCAGAGCACAAAACCTGAAAGTTTTGCCTTTTGAACACATGGGCCTATCGCAGCAGCCAAGTTTTAACTGCCTCAGTCACCCAGCACAAGGTGTAAACTCATCTCTAGTCAGAGTAATCAGAAGGTACTGCAAATCCAGAATAAGATGCAGTATGAGGATTACCTGAGGATAAGCATATAGAGCCCACATGTGCCTGCTTCCTGCTGTCTATCACAAACAGCACTTTTAACAGAAAATCTTGGAACTTCCCATGGATTTTCTTACTATAGTGAACTAGTAAATGCTTGATAATTTTAATTAATCCATAATTATTTCACGCTCTCTGCAATTGTAAACATTTACATTTCCCCAGATTTCTAGCTATGAAAAACTGTCTTCAGGAGCTAGTTGGCTGCTTGTAGTCTGAGGCAGTTTAGTGAATGCAGAAGTCCTTAAATGACCTTAGGCTGACCGTTGCTTGACTCTCAGTAAATCTAGGCTGTTGTAAAACATTGTGGCTTCTCAGCAACATGATACATAGAGCACACCCCTCACATTAGGTTCTATTCCTGTCTAAGGTTTCACGTGTCTGCCAGTCCTTCGTCACTGAGAAAAGTAGACCTGTTTTTCTATAGTGACTTTCCATCCATTAGACACCTTTGCATTCTTCATTCTGCTACTTGTTTTAATTCTTCTTTCTACAATGGGCTTTGAGGTGTGTATATTTTTCCCCCATTTTTATGTAGGGTCTTTCATATCATGTATTCTGTTCTTTTTTTTTTCCTTAATGTAGTATCGTAATGTTACATTATTACTTTAAATATTACAAGTGAGTTTATAGTTGGCAAAAGATGTTGGATTTATTGCATTAAAAACTGACGTGTTCAACATCCTTTCATTTGAATAATTTATTAGTCCAAACCCCAGAAGTACCTTAAAAACCTGAAACCATACCTCCTATGAGCATAACCACACCACATCCACAAATGACTATCAGTTGAACACTCTCCCTACAACCTAATTAGTACATATGAGCCATTTGCTTCTGTGCCAGAGTAATATACAGCCAAAGATTCAGCCAAAATCATGTCAACTCCAAGTGTTTTTGTTGCTCTGCATCTGAAGTTAAATGATTTTTCAAAACTCAGACTAAATTCAAAACAGCTGATAAAAATGCATTACCTCTTCACACAGCAGGGAAGCTCCCTGCTCTGTGCAAGCCTCTGATCTTCCTAGGAAGTTACTGGATCTGGCCTCAAGATATGAGAAATGTGGGCACACTGAACAGGCTGGGTAATGGTTAAGGGTGGGATTCATCAGATTCAAACCTCAGCAAAAGTTTCAAAGGGCTGGTTGACAGCCAAGGACTTGACTGTCAGTTTTGAACTGTGCCAAAACAAACCAGTGACCTAAAAATAAGGCTCTGCATTTTGTCCACCATCTTCCTCCTTGCTCCCAAGAAAACTGTAGTGATACACTTCATCAAGAAACAGAATGAAAATGAAGGGTTTTAAACCGTTTCCCATTAAACAGATAGGTGACCCAAATGAGAAAGGATCCGCAGACGAATGGTTTACAGTCCATATCAGACAAAGAAAGAAAGAAAATAAGTCAAGTCCATTTATCCTTCTGCCTTTTATAACACTTTCACTTAAAAAAAAAAAACACCACCACTAAAAAACCCCAATAAACAGCTCTTCTAACCAAATTAGGTTAGCAGATGAATTAGGCTGTCTGTTTCCTATTCCATCTTAATCATTTTTATTTTGTTAATTAATTTTGAGAATATTAACATTAGCTTTCATGACGAGTTTCTTACTTCTTTGTAATCAGATTACATGATTCCAAGGTCTTTCATGTGTTTTCTAGTTCTCCTTTCAACAGCTTTCATAACCGCCTGCTTCTATTTATATTTCTCCTACCGCAAAGCCAATGTCACTGAGATACCTCTGCTCTTGCTAATAAGAAATATTAAATCTGCTATTTTTGGAAAAGGGCTCAGCACCATTTGTGCTGACTAATTACTTTCTTTTCTTTCATCTTGTTTTCCACCTCTTTTGTTTTGCATTAACCCCTTACTGCTAACATTCTTTGGGCAGCAGTCTACTGGAGCCAGGCTACCATGACACTGACAGCTCCTTAACAATAGGCAGAGAGCTAGAGTATTTCTGTGTGACAGGCTGCAAAAACATCCCTTTTCTTGATACAGTCACATTCACAGACAAGCTGTGATGGGTCACGTTTTCCTTTCATACTGCTTGTTCCTGCCCAATTGGGCAATGGCAGCAGACAGACATTCTTCTAGCACTCATCAAGATGTAATAACAGGCTTCCTATTGTTAGAGAGGCAAGGTTGCATTTGTTGGCACTGATAAGAATTTGAATGTAAACATCAGCTTTGAAAGACAACATACTTGTACCTAAGAGAACACAAAAATGTCTAATAATAACATATCTTCATTCTAAATTCTGACATGAGCTTCTAAGATTGCCAGTCTTTCCTGGTTTAAGTACTAAACTGAACACCACCTCTTGAGTTACAGCAATCCTATAAAAGACATAGAGGTCAGAATACAAGGCAGTTTTTCTACCCATGAAGTTTATTTAAAGCTAATATTGAAAACAGCCAGAGCCTTCTCACAAAGAAACACACAAAAATAAAGGTCAGGATCCTGGCTCTGCCTGCCTATGCCTCTGCCAGAAGAACCAGCCCAACAAAGATGTGGAAGCAGATCACTTTGTGCTCAAAGGGCTAGCAAGGGTGACACTGACATGTGGTATGCATCAAAATACAGTGCCTCCTGCTTTTTGGTATCAGCGATCAGGCTTGATTTTACTTTGTTCCAGGCCTGCAGGTGCACAAAACACTTAAGCAGCACCTGGTCCAAAATGCCTTCCAGCTTGGTATGTGCTGTTTCTTCCTCTACTTGAAAGAAACAGATCTCAGTACAAGATTTAGCATGATTTATATCTAACTATGAAACGTTGTTTAATAGTATAAGTCTTCCCATTAAATCTTTCTACAAACCAGATAATTTTAGGAGTAGTCAGAGGTGATAATAAGCTTTGGTACACTGGCCTGCTCACTCCCAATTGCAGAAAATGAATGGAATGAAAAAGTAACTTGGTATTTGCCCGCTACTACAGTTCTGATCCACCAGAGCAAAATATACCTTAGTGTAATGCAAAGTCAGGAGAAAAAAAAAAAACACAACACCTGCAGTTCTAAAATGTCAAGTTTATACATCTAACAATAGTGATTTAAATCCATGCTCAGATAGGTTACAAACCTGTTCTAAGGTTTGTTTTAATCACCAGTTACTAAGGTCACAGGACCTTCACTGAGCCAAATGTCTGATTTTGCAGATTTGGTTTCTGGATGACAGAACGCTGTCCGAATGTGAGGAAGTTCTTTAAAACACTGTATAGTTTATTAAAAAAGTCATCAGTGGCCTGGCAATAATTAGACACAAAATCCACATGTCCTTAGGACCAGAGAGATTGGTCACAATGATATTAATTTTTCTATTGCCCATATAAAGCCAAGGGTAATGACTGCCAGATATATCCCATCCACTTTGCCTATGTCTTACTGTCAGAGACTGTGTACAGTACAATTACAGACCTGGACACGTTGCTGTGCTATGTTGGGTGCTTTTTTATACTGCCATCTCCCACACTCATGATTTGTATTCAAAATATCTCTAGTCCCAGTGCTTTAAAACACAAAATGAGTGTGTAGTCAATGCAGCCATGCGTCTCTGAGTTTACAGTCTGGAACAATGGCTTGAAATGACATAAATTGACTCGTATGTTCTGGCAGGATGCTACTGCTGAAGTCTGGTGACAATTCTCTTAACATCGATCACTCCATGACTGATTCTGCTAGATCACTACTAGGTAATCACCTGCACTGGATGTACTTACAGCTTTTGGCAAACATTTGCTGTGTGAGGTTAAAGACATTCACATCTTTTTACTGAATGTTTAAAGTCCCTACCTGGCCAGCAAAGTCAAGGAATGAAAAAATGTATCTCTTCTGAATCTGGTTCCTTGATACTGAAAATCCAACACAGCCTAATGCTGGTTTAGGTGCCTGAGGACCCAATTATCCCTTCTCTAACTGCCAACCTTCGGTCTTCCTTTAGCTTCTCAAATGCAACTGTGTTGCTGAATCTAATTAAATGATATTTTATATAAATGTAACACTAAAGGAACAGATACCTGTTCAACAGGGCTGTGCAAGAAGGTGGAAAACAAGAAAGAAAGCGCACTGAGTGACCCAGATAATTTCACAGAGCCTACCATATATTTCAAACCTAATGTGTGTCAGAAGCCATTGTTTACCTATTGTATCTAAACTTTCAGTGATATCAATGGAAAGATAATGCTCCAGGAAAAGGTTATTGCTGGGTCCACAGACACACCATCTAAACCTTCTCACCACCACAGAAAACTTTCCAGCTTTCTAACATGCAGCAAATACTGCAGCATGCAGTGAATATGCCACAGTCACCTTTCTGTTTTCCAACAGATTTTTGACCATGCTTTCCTCAACAACTGTTGAATAGGTTGCTCCACAATGTTCTACCATGTCTGTGAGAGAAAAAAAGCCAGAAACGGTTTTACTTACTAAAAATGTATGCTGCCTTTTTCTTGAAGATCATTTGGTTTTGTCTGATTTGCTTAAGCAAAGAGGGGGAAGGAGGGAACAAGTAATGTTGAATAAACTGTACCCTCCCCACTGAAAGCAGCATTTGGCACAAAGATGACTCACAGTTTCTTAGTAGTGATAATCAGCAAGTCAGCTTCTTTCTGTTTGTCTCCTTTTCAGTTGTGTTTTGCTATCACAGTAGTTCCAGTCATCTTCTTTCTTCCCACACAGCAAATCTACCAGTAGATGAATTATTATGGCACTATTTAAAAATTCATTTTTTTTTTGTCTGCAGGGTTTACATTTAGCTATTTTTGTAACATGAGTGAAATTGTGCATTTTTGCACAATGCGTTTTTGCACAGTGCATTTTTGAACATTTGCCCTGTCACATCCTCTGCAACCCTTATACATGTGGGGATTTTGATGAATGAAGCAGTTTGCGGGCTAGGTATAGGCATCACTAAATGAAGGGCCAGCTCATGCTGGGATCAGACTTCTGGGATTTTCCAAAGGGCAGAGAGGCATTCAGTTGAAAGAGAAGGATGATTAACCTTGGAGAGGATTGCTTTATACAGCTTCCAAAAACCAGTTCCTTTTTGTTAGGCTGTGAAATGCTCAGGAAAGATAAAGTTGCATACTGCAAATGGGGAGGCCTCCAGACTTTGAGACAGAGTCCTTCAAACTCTTCTTTCCCCCTTCTTCTCACTTCTCTATAAGACACCTTAATCTTTTTGCCAGGTTTCTTCCACCTTTTTTTTCTTCATCTACATACTTACATTTTACTTGTTCTTACATTTCAATCGAAGTTTCATTCAATTCTGCTGCATCTTCCTTTAATCAATGATATTTTTTTCAAACTGGGGATAAGGGAGGGAAAATGTGAAGACCTTTTTCCCGAAATGTACAAATAGATTTTTTCTCATTCCCATTATATTAGAAGGAGGGGAGGTTGAAGAAAATAGAAAGGATACAGAACACAACTGAATCAAAATTCTGTTTTTCATTCATGAACAGTTTATAAGAATAAAATAATGCCACTTATTGTTTAGTTACAACCAAGATGCACATCCCAAGTGCCAGTAGAAAAACTATGACCACAGCAATAAAGCTTCAAGAACAATATAAATCAGGCAGCAAGGCAAAATTGCTCTGCCAGACAAAGTGTTTATAGCTTCCTTGAAAAGCTTTATTTTAGGTTGGTTTGGAATAGAGAGAAGGGAAATAGCTAAAAATATCAAAAGAGAAACAATAAAACTTTTTATTTGGAGAAAAATATTCTTGTGTCACAATACCAAGGAGACAATGCACTGCAAAAGAAATCTGAAATCCTGACTAAAATATGTATATCATAAAAATGGAACTGTCTAGAACCATCAACTATCAAGCAGGGATGAACATAAACAGAAAAAAAAATCACAAATAGATGAGAAATATCAGTATAAAACTGCCTAGAAATGAGTATAACAAGTACCAGTGAAACTTGGAGGAGAAAGCAGCTTTTAAAAGCAAATTTTCCTCTGTGGAAGAAACAAAAGCCAGTTAGATTGCACAGATATTTACCCATGATAAGTCATGTTTTTCATAGGCAATTTTGCAGTGCTAAATCTAAGGTCATGGCAAAGAACAGCTCAGACTAGAAGAACTCAGTGGACAAAATCAAGCTCTCAGAAAAAAATCAAGCAATTAAATTAAGGTTACCTATGCCACCTTGATTCAGGCTCCCATTATATCACCTGCATTAGCATAGGTGTTATTACACATTCATTACTCTTTTGTTACATTCAGTGAATAATTGCAGTACACAGAGGAGATGGTGTTCATTTTATGGGATGTGACACACTGATTTTTCAAATGCTTCCATCTGCAGTGAAAATGAAACTTAAGGTGCTGTGATGAGCAGGCCTATGAGACGAGGTCCTGTGATTATGCAAATAAAGGTAATTCCTGAATATAAGAGGCAAGCCTCTGTCTGGCATTTCTTAATTTTGAGTACTTGGAAACTTTGCATTCCTTAATGTGTCCTTCTCTGCACGAATTTTCTAAATTGTAAACTGAAATAAACCAAAATAAACCAGAAGCAGTTGTATCATGGTGATGGTCTGTATAGGTCATCAGTAGAGTTGGGAACTACAAGATGGCAAACAACACTTAAGTACTATATACTTCAACCCTAATTTCTGAATAGATGCATGTGACTGTGGTTGTGAAACCTTTTGCAGTCTTTACCCACTCTTTTCTATCTTCTCCAATTTATTCCATGATAGACTTTGCCCTGCTGGTTAACTGTTTGCTCCCTTTTCCATTCCTGGCTGCATAATGATTATTTCCCCTTTTAGCAACTCACTTCCCACAGTTTGTCAATCTTGTCTCAATAATTCATTCATAACCAGATTAGTCCTTGATGATCCCTGCCCTGTCCAGGTTCAGCTGAGCTGTGTATCACAGCCTCCTCCTTTCCTTCCAGCAGCTAACAGTCCAGGATTTTGCACCTCTATATTTGAGGCAGAGACTCAAAGAGATTTTCATAAAATGATCCTCTGGTTCAAAGAGGCTGAATTTGGAAGCCACTCTTCATGAACTCTATAGGATTTTAAAGCAAATGGCTTGGTAACTTTCAAGCCTGATTTTAGGTGGTACATACATCATCAATAGTGCCTGAGCAGTGACAGCAGTGATGTGAATTCCCTTCTTTATCTCAGGATATAATTATTTTCTTTTTACTGATGAAACCTAAGAAATCTCCCCAGTGTTTGTATATGGTTCTTCAAAACCCAGAATGGCTGGATTTTGAAAGGGGCAGAAAAAGAAGAGGGAAACAGCACAGTGGACTACCTCCATTTCCATAAGCAAATGTTCAAAAAGAAGGAAAATCCTGAATATTGCTGTCATATCTGAATAATCCACCATACATATGGATTGAGTTGTCTGTGAGAAATAGATTTTACAGCAATTTAAGGATATTTCTTAATTTTTTTCACACCCTGTTACTAATGAGTGTGTTGCTTTTAATGAGACTCAATTATATTACCATAAAAATATATATCCCTAACGCTTTTCTTCTGCATATCAGAATAGGAAACATATTGTAGATAAGTATCTTAGTGTGATCATTCACAACATTTTACTCAATAAGAGTACATTGATATATCACTGAGTTGCATAAAGACTACCCCTGTGTGGAACGATCATTTTTCTATTTATTCAGAGCAAATCAACAATTAAATTATTGTATTAATTATAGTACTGGTTATGTGCTTGTTCATTCTACTGTACAAAGCTAGATCTTGAGTGATAACTTCTCTGTAATTCATGACTGACATTGATTTGACAGGGAGATGTAAGTAAAATTTTTTTTTTACACTAAAACAGTATAAGAAGAGGAAGGCTCTCATTCAAATTTTCCAAGACTTTTCCTGAAAATCAGTCTCTCTTCCACGTTTAAGGTGGGTGAGATTTTTTTATTTAGAATATTATCTGATTACCAAAGGTACAGTTTCATTTGAATTTGTTCATTTATTTACATTAGTTTCTGCATTTGTTCCAAATGATTCAAAACAGATTTATAACATCTCATCCACAAGAATAAAAAATTATTAGAATGAGTCAGTTATAATGAGAATGTATATTCTGAATATGAAAGAAGGCATTCAAGTGGAAATTATTTTATTTAAAATTGTGAGCATCAATCTGAACTATGATTACAAAAAATTTCAAATACCATGGTGTAGCCAAGCTATGTGATTTCATACTACAGACTCAGCGCATTTTCCATCTAATTATCTAGTTTCCGGGAATCATACACTAAATCCTGTGGTCCGCTGATCCAGAATAAAAACTAGTAAGAATTAAGGAGGCATAAAGCTCACTCGTATTCTGTCATTGCATTTCCTGTCTTGAATTAAATCCTTAGCCTCCTAGTCTTCATGGGGTTCAGCTGTAGGATATCAGCCTTTTATCTTATAGCTCTATGTTTAGCCACATCCAGCTCATTCAAGGGGTAAAAGCCTCTCAAAAGTCCAAGGTGTTACTTACATTAATTTAAAAGAACCCTGGCAATGTCAGAATGGCATAAGAACAAAAAAGTTACTGAGTCCATTTCCCTCTACTGAAGCAGGCTAGGCCATTCTTAATAGATGTTCACCTACTCTCTCTTTCAAAGCCTCCATTAATAGAAATAAACATATTTTTACACTAGGCAGCTTGTTTGTATTACTAATTATCATTATATTTTGAATATTATCTTCTTCCATTTGACTTACACCTTTCTTACTGCAAATTCAGCTAATGTTGTCCTCCAGTGGACGTGGAAAATAACTGAGCATCACTGTGTAACATCTTGCATATACTGGAGGATATATCCTTTAGCAATCTTCGTTTTCTAGACTAAGTTAACTCAGTGCTTTCAAATTGTCCTCAGAGAACATGTTGTCAAAATCTTTTACCATTTTTAGCTCTACTCTGAACTCATTCTAACTTGCTTACATCTATCTTAGGGAGTCATTCTAAAATTAGACACTTCATTTTAGCTGAGGCCTCACTAGATCTGGAAAAAGCAGAGTAATTACTACCTGTGTTATATATAGCCACTAATAGCCCCTAGATTTAAATTTGAATTTTTTTTTAACCGCATCACACTGTTGATTTACTTTTGTTATGTTATTGTACGCAATATCTTCAAAATCTTTTTCTGCAATTCTTCTGCCTGAGGAGCAATTCTCCATTTTTATTAGTTTTGTTTGTTTTTATTCCTAAGTGCCTTAATATGCATTTTTCTTTATTGGATTTCCTCTTACTGACTTCATGTAATTCTTCTAATTATCATATTTGTTATATTCTCACTTTTTTTCTTTGTATTGAGGTATTTTGCTGCTGCAAAATTTAATTCTTTAAGTGAGTTATAGCTTTCTACCCTGATAGTTATTGTTCTTTTATTCCATCTTCCTAAGAAAACCTACCTAGCAGCATTTTGAATTTTCTGTCTCCTTTGTTGAAATATACTTCTGTCAGTCTTTATCCTCCTCTTCTTCCATCCCTGCATTCTTATACCACATACACCTCATAATCACATCAATATATTTTCTGTCTTTAGGTTTTCAAGTGGTATTATCTGGCTCATTAGAATCACATCTAAAATTGCTAGCACTAACCATTTATTCAAATAAAAATATTGTGTCCATCTGACATGTTGTTATTACACGCGTGAAAAGCAAAATTACTCTTTCAAAGATACAAATTTAATTAAAACCATCTACTACAATCCTTCTATTTAAATGCATTACATAGCTACACAAAAATAGCCTCATCCACCTACTCCTCCTGTTTGGCAGTTTATAGTAAATCCTTACCATTAAATTAACCTTATTCTTTTCCCCTTTCATCTTCACCCAAGTATCCAACCACACTGCCTACTCCTGAACTTCAGAGCAGGTATGCGTACATTCTTGATCCACAGACCAGCAGCTCCATGTTTTTCCTTCAGCATGGGCAGGGTTTCACCCTGTATTTAAACTAGAAAAGAGCATTGTAACTATTTCACATAAATGTTGACTTATATCCTGAAGCCTCAAAACTTGCCGGGGCACTTTTCAGAGAAAACAAAGGATGACCTATTGTAATGACCTGCATGTGTACCAGCCCAAGAACAATGCAGTTTAGAAGTGCAAGTAAGGAGAAGCTGGCTGAGTAGGGATTAAAATGGATGAACAAAAAAAAGCAGTATTTTATTAACACAACAAAATATCGTACAACATAGCCAAGCTAGTAAACAAGAAAAATTTGAAATAGCCCTATAATTAGCATGTAAATTGAGATTAATAATAGTAGAAATACTCATCCCATGCTCTTCTAATCAACAAATGGTAGATTATAGGTTAATTAGTAGGGAATTTATGTATGATTATTAGGCTCTAGATTACATGGTGACTAATTACAGTAGCAACCTGAAGGCATGCTAATGACCATGGAATCATCTGGCAAAAAGTACATAAATTAAAAGTGTAGCATGTCCTAGAATTGTATACATGATCAAACATGGACATAAATATGACAAAATATTTTTCATTATTCATCTAAAATAATGAAAAATAGGGCATCTAAGTAATATTTTTGAGAAACCACAAGTTAAATTATCAGCACAAGATTCAGTAGAAAACATTCTTCATGATTTATTGAACGACCATGAGCATAAAAATAGCTGTATCAGTTTCACTAATTTGGAAAGAGGACAATCCAGAGAATAAAATGAAAGCCTAAGAAGTATGATGGGCCATCATGGTATTTTTGTGACTGTCACTCCTAATCAATTTCAGTGAGCAACATACAGGATAATCTCTGTCCTTTCAGATAAGAGCACCAACTTTAGAACTTAAACCTAGTGTGAATTCTTCCTGAAAATGTAAAGCTAAAATTCATGAGATGTTCAAATTCAATCAGATACAAACCTGGCTTCCTAAGTCTACATAAGGACACCAAAATACGATTTTCCAATTTGGTAGAGTATGCAGCAACTGTCTTGGATTAAATTACCAGAGTGTGAGAATTAATGAAACTCAGATCTTAATTTAGGAGCCAAAAGTGAACTTTCAGTCTTAAGTTCAGACATCCTTAAAAACAATTCTCAGAAGAAATTACCATAAAGCACTATTTTAGTATAATTATTTTAAAACAATTTATTTTCTGGGAAAGCCAGAACAGTGGTTAGTCTCTGAGCAATAAACGAGCATATTCACTACCATATCCACTCCTTCACATAATCAATGTCTGCTTTCTACTGCAATCCAAAACAAAAATCTTTAAAATCGACAGAGAGTCTGTAACAAGCATGAAAAGAGAGCAAGAAAGGTAATGGAACACAGCATACACTCAGCAGAATGTAATTAGAAGACTGGAAAAGTTAAACGCTAGGAAAAAGAATAAAGTGTGGGAGAAAGAATATCTAACGAGAAATAATATGAAAAGAGTGTGGACCATGCTTTTGTAGCTGCCTAAACCAGCTTGACTTTTAAGCTCTAGTTAAATGTTAAACAAGATCAAAGGACTTGCTCTGAAGTGAACAATTTGACATAGCATGCTTCATTATCATATTAATAAGGACCTGGGAATATGCTGGAGAACATTAAAGTGTCCAGTGCTTCTTAGCCCTAAGGAAGATGCTTCAGAAAGTCTTTTTTACACAAAGACTAAATTCTGCTTATCAACTAGCAGTTCTCATAAACTGTGAAGAGCACTTGTAGAAGCAGGACATTTGATCTGTGAATTTTCCATTACTCTGTGAATCTTCCATTACTCCAGGCAGGAATTATTTCTGAAACTCTACAACTGCCTGATTTTTTCTGAAAGTCAGCTTGGGAGGAGACCCTGCACATACAGCTCTTCCCAGTGCTTCCCCTGCAGCACAGAAGACGCTTGGTTGTCCCTCTGGCATCATCCGGCCTCCTTAAGCTGGTATAGAAACATCATGAGCTGAGGAATCACAGAGAAGAATAAATGGTTATTGAGTAGCCCATTTTCTGGAACTAGTGATGCAAGGATCAAAACCAGGGCTGTTCACAACCTGAAAAAAAAATATTAGGAAGCCTAGAGCTATTTCTTTTAATTTTGTGCTAATGTTTTACACCTTCTCTGCAGGGCTTTTTCTAGGGCCAGACAAAGCTTAGCAGTGAAGAGGCTCTGGTGTTGCTGTGAAGAGCACAGTGAGGCCGGAGGTGGAAATGGATACCTTAGGCTGAGAGATGCACTTAAAGCAGCAGACTATAAATCGTATATAACTTATATCATACTCTGTCAGCATGTTTCTCTTCCTCAGCTGAATTTTTATTTCCATATTGTCCTCACCAATGTTTTCTTAAAAATGTTCCCACACTAAGGTCACAACTACAGGTCCCAATAGTATTCATATTCACCTGGTTCATCAACAGAGGCAGCATTGTCACATTAGCCATCATTGCACCTGAGTTAAAAAGCCCTGTCAACAGAGTACCTTGCATGACTTCACTGCTTCCAAATCCCAAGTCAGGATAATTATGGACTCTCTTTTACCTTTCACTCCACAGTGAAAATAAATACTAACTTTTTCCTGTTTTCCTATCCTTTTTAGAGAAATTCTGTCACTATATTTACCTTATGCTCATATATCATAGCAATAATTAACCAACCCATTAATCCCCTCAAAGAGAAGTTTTTGATTAAAAAAAAGGGTTCAGCTGATAAAATAAATATATATGAAATGGATCAGAAGGACAGAGAAGGACAATGGCATAGGAAATCTGCTAAATATTTATATTCCTGCAGAATAATTAAGAAGTTGAATCATCACAGACACATAGGCAAGACATAAACAGACAGAAACACCACTACAGCAGGTAAAATAAAGCTAAAACAGCAGAAGGGAAGACAGTTGTAAATGAGAATGAGTAAATATGCCCAAAATTGTTACATGTTTTACACTAATAAAAATAAGACATAATGGAGGGTAAGTAGGTTAGTAGTATACTAAAAAACAAAAAATAGCAAGAGCTCCAAAACATACTGTTTGCATTACAGAATGATGAAATATGTGAAAGATAGGGAGAAATACAGAGAAATAGAAATGTTGAATACATCATGAAGAAGAACAAAATCTAATTCAGATAAATGAAGATGTATTTTACAGCAGCAAAGGGTCCAGCCTTCAGACTAACAGCCATGACAGATTTCACATATTTTATGTTCTAAGTGGTGAGATGCAATTACAGAAGAAAAGAGGTTGCCAAAGACAGGGAAAATAGAGATATGAAATAATGGAAAAAGGAAAGAAAAAATGTCAAAAATCAGAAAAGACAATAGCACCTTGATAATAACTGTAGAGAAATTCATATGGGGGCCTGTCCAATATTTGTGGCAATGTGTTTCAAAGGAAGATAATAAACAACTATGAATGATAAAAAGAATTCAAGATTGGCAAAATCTTGGGTTGAATTTGGTTCTGATGAGAGATTGCAGTAATAAGATTAGAACAACATAAACAGACATTAGAATGTCAGACTTCAAGTGCATGAAGATGGGTTCTCAAATACTTGTGAAAATAAGGCCAAAATAAGAAAAAAAAGACAACAAAAAAGGCATGTCTGTTATAAAAGGTAAATAATGCTGTATAGGAATGCAAAAGAAATAGGAATACAAATGAAATCACTTCATTTGGAATCAACTCATGGAGTATATTGTCAAGGACTACAGTTTAAAATTCAGCAGTTCAAAGACTATTAGAAATCACTAAAGACAGGTTTCACTGTGTCTTTACTGACTATTCTCATTAATTTTGATGAACCAGATTATTTCATAGGTCCAACAGCCAATTTTGTAATTAAATATAGACAAGCATCTCTAAGCTGTTTTTTTGGTGTTTTGTTTGTTTTTTTTTTTTTTAGTTTGGTTAGCTGGTTTGGGTTTTTGTGGGTTTTTTTGTTTGTTTGTTTGGGTTTTGGGGGTTTTTTTGTTGTTTTTTTTTGTTTTTAAGAATAGCAATGTTATAAAACAGCTTTAGATGCTATGTAGATTCAGTAGGAAACACAGGTGTTGTGACACCACTGTATTCTGAAGTGAGTCAATGGCAAGAAATAGATTGAGAAAAATATGTCTGTGAGGTCATCATCATCTTATGTGGGTTTCTACAGCTGCAGCACCATCGCATATGGCTCACATGCATCATCTACTCTTGACTGCTTCTTCCGTTTTTCTGAAAGAGCTATTTTTACAGCGGTAAAAAACGACCCAAACCAAGGAATTGGCAAAGCTGAAAAACACCTCTCTCTATTACTTCAGTTTTCAGCCGAATGACTTTGCCAGATCACTGGGAGGTTCTGGAACTGAGGAAAGTGGGAGGGGATAGGGGAAAAAGAAACAATCAGCAGAGGGCTTATCTTGGCCTAAATTTCATTTTGCCCCAAAAGCTGAGGTGATAAGGCACCTGCACTTCCATCTTGATTTTGTATACTACTAATTGGCATGTCAAAGGTAAAGACTTAGCTTTACCCACACCACACTAGCCCTTGTCTCGTCTTACCTCCACTCACTTATGGATGACTACTAGTTCCTTGCTCAGTGCACTGGGCTTTGCAACTCTGGTTTCAGTACTACATTAGTGTAGTTAGCACTGCTCATTTTTGCTTTTTTTTATGCTGCAGAAAAATTCTAGTCCTTTAGGGAAAACTTCCACTAGACCACATCACTCAAAGCCTCATCCAACCTGACCTTGAATACTTCCAGGGATAGGACAGCCACAGCATCTCTGGGCAACCTGTTCCACTGTCTCACCACTTTCACAGTAAAGAGTTTCTTCCTAAAATCTAATTTTTCTGGCATGTCTAATGCACTATCACTTCTAATGACAACTTATCTTATGTCTGTAATATGGGGGAACCCAGTTATTTAGATTATATTAACATGTGTGGACTAACAGAAAATACTTTAATTCCTTGGAAGGCCTTATCTCAGAGATTTACATGTGTCAGTGATGAATCATTTGCTAGTATTAGCTAGCATAGCTTTTATTTCTTCACTGCACTGGAGTGTTCATTTGATAAAAAATGATTTCATATTTTCAGCAGATGTATAAAAACACAAAAATGTACATTCCTAATATATTTCCTTTGCATCAATATTTTCACTCTCAATAATTTACCGCTTTATGAAACTAAAATTTAGCACATCTTTGGAAAAGAATAAATTGGGGTGCTAAAGTAATACTTGAAAGCAAATTTTTGAGTTTCCAGCAAACCTGTGTAATGAGCACACCTTTTCCCTTTGTCAAATCATTACCTACTCTCAGAAATCATCAGTGAGGAACTTTATTTTTATGAGGTACTCCTTGCTCTGTTCTTATTTCATGCTTTTGGATTAGCAGAAAACAATTTTACACCCAGTGAAATTAGTGTTACATTTAAGAATAGTTTGAAGCTTCATTCTGCTGAATTGGCCTGATTCGGCTCCTAGAGAGCCATGCCTATAATTTAAGTGGTTCAGTGAGATCAAAGGTAATTTTTTACTCTCACTGTACTCTCACTGCAACTGGAGAAAACATTTAAACTGTAAGTTTCAATCCAGTAAAGCACTTACTATAAAGTATGTGCTTAGGTTTTTTTAGTCAACAAAGCACTTACTTAAATATTACTTTAGTTCCTACTGACTTCAAATCATATACAAGCTAAAACTGAAACACACATATATTTGCTTTCATGAAACAAGGCCTAACTGTGAAATAAATTTTAAATGGATTTATCCAAGAAAACCTTCAAGCTGTCATCTTATTCCATTAAAATCCATTAAGGATTTTATCCTGCTAAAAATCCCTGAGTATAGCTGGGAAACCTGATCTAAAGATAAAACCTTTCTGTCAAAAAACTTTAAAGAAGTATCAAAATTGTCAAATTATGTTCAACAAATAACTACTGATTTTCAAGAAATAAAAATAACTCATGTTATAATGAGATTAAGATATGCAATATTTGTAATATTGCCAAATAAATGTTAGTAGTGCTTTTCATTTCTCACTGAATCTCAGAAATAATATCACCAATTATTTTCACATCTTTATCAAATGTGCAAATCATCTTTGTTCTGTCTTTTTTCTTTTTTTTTTACCACCAAATACTACAAATGAAATAATTTTTGTAGAACAGTGGACTATATTGTTGAAAATCTTGAATATTTACAGTGAACAGGATATCAATGGCCAGGCAAAAGTTATTCCATCCTACAAAACAGAGTAGAAGAGTACTGAATAAACTTGAAGAAACGTTTGACGTCTTCATCTTCCAATTTAGCCTTGTTACTCTGTTATCTGTAACAACATCATATTATGGTTTTCACATATTCAAGTCTTGATTTCCTAACTTCTGAAAATCTGACTGCATGTCCCTTTGTTAAGATCCTCTCTCATCCTATGTGACATCCCCTGGGGAGCTAGGGTGGCACAGTCAGATATTACCATAAACAGAAAACTGACATGGGCATCTGTCCAGGCTAAAGAGAATATGCTCATTCAGAAACACCTTGCCAGGCATTCCCCTGGTCAGCTCTTCATTCGTTCTTCTTCTGTTTCTTCAGCACTGTTTCTTTCTGAAATCCCAGTATCCTCTTACCTACATTTCTTTGGGGTTTTTCTTCCTTTTTTTTTTTTTTTTTCATATTCCCCAAGTTCCAGCTGTTCAAATTCAGACACTAAAAACAAATGGTTGGCAGTCCTCTTCCTTGGCCATGCCACCTGGAAGTACTGCCCTGATTCCTACTACCCTACCCATCCTGTATATCACTCAGTTTTCAAACAGGAACACTCTTCCTCTTTGGCCTTTATGTCTGCTGTTATTTATTATTTACATTTGTCATTTTTCACCAACTATGCTTTTCCACATTGAATTTGGATATCCTTTTTGATGGAGAAGATGTGAAAAAGATGAAACCATCTGGGACAGTTTTCAGTTTTGAGTAGTAACCTCAGCTGTGCAAGTGTCATTGGGAACATGAACCTTGTTCTAAGCAAGGAGACTGCCTGGCTGTCTGATGAAAGAGTGTGTGAAAACAGAAGCAGATAAGAAACCCATAGTATATAAACAGCTTATAACATGAAAGCAGTGTCACTGATAAAGTGGTCAAGGCAGTGAAATATCTGAAGAATAACAGTCACAAAAAGGGAGTAACCAAATAGATATCAAAACCTTATCCCCATGCTACAGAACCTACCAAGTAGTTAAACGCAGCCCAAGTTAAAAACAAAGTTACCAAACAAACAAACCAACCAAACAAAAAGTATTAAATAATATATAGTCATAGGTTTTTTAGTAAAGTAGATTATACGTATCTGCGATGCTTTCATGACACATGTACCATACAGGAAAGAGACAGAACGAAAACAAATGAAAAAAAGAAAATAAACAAAATTATTTTCAAAAAGAAAAAAATTTGATTAAATGAAAAAAAAAATCGTTCTGAAATAAGTGCAGAAAGAGCATTATTATAGTTTTTATCCTCTTTCCCACCTCAGATCCTATTTTTCCTCTTCTATTTCTGGTTACTAGTTTGCAGACATGAGCAAGCACATCTGAGAGCAGAACAGCAACAAGAACTAAACTTATATGTGGAAAAAAGTGAGCACAGATATATTACAGAAAATAGACTGCAGACACATTATGCTAAATACATTAAAAATAATACATAATACTAAGGGTGCACAAATAAATGTCATACCCTATACCATACCTAAATGAAAGATCATTGCCTTATTCTTCTGTATCTGTTTATGTATGGCAGTATCAGACTAAAAGGAGCAGTTCTAGGGGATTACTGTGTCCCTTTCTTAAGCATGGCTAGAAATGGAGAAGCAGGATGTTCAACAGAGGCTGTGGACATAAATGTTTGTCTTGTGAAGCCCATCTGGAGGGGCTGGGGACTGTGAAGAGAGAAGCCATGGCTGAAAACAAAACCTCACAATTAATTTCAATAGAAAACTCATGAGAGGTCTTTCTTGCTCTGTGGTGCGCTGATAAGCAGTCAGCTTCATGCCCTCAATGGTCAGCCCAGTGAAATCAGAGGCAAAACTCTTCTTGTTTTTAGCATGATCAGGACTGCCCACCACATTTATAAAGGATAGCAGCAGCTACATAGAGTTTTCTGCAGTTCCAGCACAATCTCCTAAATATCTCTTCTTCCTGCAGTTTCCTTTATCTGCAAATATGACGAAATAGGAAAAAACTACAGTCAGAACCAGCGAAAGACTTCTGCACAAGATGAATGTCCACATGCATGCAAAATGGCATCTCCAGCATTTAAGACAAAAAGTATTACAAGAATTGCCTATATTAATGGCAAGGAAAACATTTGATACATTTAAATTGTAATGTCCAAAATCAGAATCCAAGTTACGGTAATGGAAGTAACTTTCAAGACAAAGTAAAGTTGTAATATTTTTTTTATATATAGATATAGACATAGGAAATGTGAATAAGTACATTTTGAGAAATTTACTAAAATCTAGAGAAGGAAACATCAGAACTAAAGATCCTTTTCCTGTAAACTGAGACTCCGAAACATAATTTCTTCTTTTACAAAATCATGTTATTAACTAATCTTGTACATCAGTAAGTGTAAGATTCATGTTAATTTGTACTAGGTTTGAAGCAGTATCTGAACAACTAGCTTTTAATACTCCAAGTGTGTCATTATTAAGTAATCACAGTGAACAAACAAACCAACAACCAACCCTAAGTGTGTATAGTTTATGCATGATACAAAGCCTCTGTCATCACAGAAATACCATTGTGCCTGTGAGGAATAGATGCACAGATGAAGAAAAATCATCGTGGCAAAAAGAGATAAACATGTTGAGAAACTCTTCACAACACTTGGTGTAAGTCTTAAGTGAATTTGTTCATGATAAGAAAAACTTCTTTTCCTCATGATGGACATGATCTGATTCCTAAATATACTATCCTCAAACCTGGCAAAGAATGCTTCCATGATTTAAAGCATCCCTTCTTCCTAAATGAATTTGTCCTGTGATTCAAGCCACTGTCTTCCTCGCTGTCCTCGGACTTCCAGTAAATTGATTGCCAGTGTGTCAGCTGAATACAGTAATCTATCTTCTGAAATGCTATTAGCCTGAATTCCAGCTGTTGGATTTTACATTCAATAAAATAATCCTAATTTAATCTCTATAAAGTTTGCAAAATTACATCAGTTTGAAACCCAGATAACAGCATGACTCTGCACCAAAACTTGGCTTTCTAAAATTTCTCATCCTTAACAGAACTATGAACAAGTGATCCACTCCATCTCTCCAGAGAAATGATCCATTTCCTCCCAGCAAACACAAAGACTAGAAACAAGATCTGCTCAAAGGCCAGGGATCAGCTGCTAAATGTAGTAGGTGTGTTATGTCATTAGGTATTTTGCTTGTATGTTGCTAAACTCATCTACATTCACATTCTGTGTTGCCCAGCACTCACTACACTGTATATTTTTCATGTTGACTGGTTTGTAGATTTTATACTACACAAAAGCAATATACAAGGAAAAATAAAATGTACTGTAAATTAGCAAAAAAATGTGGCAGCACTAAATTAATCCACTGTAAAGTGCTTGGTAGTAAATTGCCCTTCTTCAGGAGTGAATGTGACCAGCTATGTAGTATATACACTTGGACACAACCTAAGGTTTGCATAGGTCTATGATGATCATGTATTAACTTGACTTTTCCAAAAAGCCACAATGCATTTTTTTTTTCTGAAGTTCACAGTTAAATGGGCAAGGTGCCCAAATAAAAAGTATTTTCATTTTATATTTAAAAATAGATTAATTCTCAGCTTTGCTGCTTGGACAGTTTTATGCTTTTTGGTTTATGCGCCCATTCATAAGCACACGTAAGTGCATGTATGACATTAAGTATGCATGTAAACTCAACAGTACTCATTAAAACGCTGCACCTTATGACTGATTCCATTGGGTTTAACAGAATCTAGGCACTTTCTTTAAACTAACAGAAATTGAGTCGGTGCTTAAATACTTCACTGAATGAGTCTGCAACAACTCTCATGTACTGAACAGTCCATGAACTGAACTGTAAACAGAAGAATGAATCAGTTATATCACTTTATATCAAAATACATATATTTGATTAGCAGAAAGAGTCTGAAAATTACACATAAATTTCATTTCATACCTAGAAGTACAAAAATAAATTCCAAGAAATCTAAAATCCATTTCTTTACCTTCAGTAGTGATCAAATTGTAAGAATATCAGCAGAAATAATTTGAAAGCTTTTTTATTCCCATTAGCTCATGTATCTGTAAGCATATTAACAGATAGTGAAAGAGAAAAGTATAAATCAGGCCATATTATAGTGTTGGAGTTGTAAGCATGCTGTTACAGACTGAATTTACAGAATTTATAGTATTTTAATTAAATTAAATTAACGAATTACAGAACACGAGAGAATGGATTAAAAAAATTATATATTACTTCACAGAAGAAGTCTGTTATGGATAATAAAGGCATAATTAATGTTGCTGGATTCAACTGATAATATCCTTTCTTTTTACAATTCCTTTCAATTTTTAAAGACGCACCTATCATACATGCAAGCATTTTGCTTTAAATAATAAGTAACAAGACTTGCTTACATTTAGCCATTAATATAAATATTTATAAAATACCTTTGTATAGTATCTGTAAAAGATATGTAGAAATTTGCCTAAACTTGGAGTAAGTAAGGGCCAGGCTTTGCTTAGCTCATTTAAGTGCTACAGAAGTAAGAGAGAGAATGCCAACCTCTTGCCTGGAGCTAATGCGAGTTTAACTACAAACTTCCTGACAGAGCTAGGCAGATACCTCCAGAATCCAAGAAGGAATGATAATCTAAATGATGTGCCCATCTCTTTCCTTCAGTTTTATGGCCAGCCTCCATGCCATTGTGAAGCGATTTATTCATTCAGAACAGTGAATGAAGATCTCTTTAAAAAACATTAGAGGAAAATCTGACCTCAGCTGCAGCCGTGTACTCCCATGCAGTATTCAAAGTGCTGACTTTTTTCTTTTGAGGGGCAATAGCAGGGGCAGCAAAGGCATAAGGAGAAGGAAGCGGAGGATAAAGCTGAACCAAACTGATGGAAATGCAGCCTGCCTCAGAATTCCCCACGACTGAGTGATTAGAGCTGAATGTCCTAAAACCCTACGAGTGGCAATAGTTTGAGGAACCGATATGGCTAAAAATCACAATAACTTTATAAATACATCCCTGAACTAATTCCTGAACTTGCTCAGCAGGGAGCTACCCAAATGTCAAATGCAAAAGCAAGAGCGTGGGTGGGATTGCTGATGGGAGAAAGAGAGGAGGAGGACAGGATTGCGGCAACCTGGATTTGGATTGGCTTAAAATGAACCACACCCTTCTAGAGCCTGAAGCCTGCATAAATTGTGACATGAGGAAAACTTGACACTAAAGAGATAAAGATATGATGGACTCTTAAGCCTGGTATCCTTTTCTCTTTGATGCCTGTGACTACAGGAAAATTCTAGCTATATATTTTTCTTCACGCAAGTCCTCAGCCTTGGATATGAAGATTCCAACAAGAAACCAAATAGAATTTCAAAAAATGTTTAATTAAAAGATTTATTCTGTTCATGCATTAGATGTGTGTGACTTAGAAAAGACATTCCATGCAACTCCACTTTAAAAGTCCTTTAATTATTCTAAATATTGGCACAGAAATATTACATTTACCTAAGGACTCCTTGATGAAACACCTTAGCTCCCTGAAGGTGGTAGCAACACAAGGGCTTTATTATACTGTTTAACCACACTGAATGTCATAAAGTTCACGTAATGCACGCCTTGCTCCTAAAAAAAAAAAAAAAGGAAAAAGATAAAGCTCATACCAATTTAATAATTTGTGGGACTTCTTTTGTTTTACAATAATTTGCAAAAAAACACCACAGTTATACACCATAAATTCTATAAATAAATTACTTGTACTATATTTAATTTCTACAACTTTTGCAGCATTGCACAGAGTAGTGAACCAAACACTTCATATTATGGGCACAGGAAAAAAGGAGTGTTTGTGAAGTAGAAATACAAAATATGGGAGAACCTGTCTTGCAGTTGCCTTCAGTAATTTAAAGGAAGGACGCTGGAATGAGAACTTTTTCATACAATTAAGATCAAAAATGCTGGATATTTCACTTGCTGAGTGACTGCTATAAGCAGCATGCTATTTTTGAGTATTCAAAATGAGATTTGCTAGTATGAATACACATAACTAGTTCTTTGGAGAAAAGAATGAACAAAACGGTGTCCTAGTGCATTGCTACTCCATTCTGTCTTCCATCTGAAGAAAATTTTACTATCCATCTTGAAGAGCTTGCTCAGCACACTGGTATGCTAGTGTCTCTTATTAGATATCACAGCATTTCTCCAACTTTTTTTTTCTAAAAAGGTGGCCACAACTTAATTTTGTGAGGGGAGCTACTTTGCATGTATGTGAGATACATTTTCTGAATGCTTAACAGAACAAGTTCCTCAGCAAACGCAGGCAAAGCAATGTCTTGTTTCCAGATCTCAATCTAGTTTTGGCAGAAGCTAGGCCCAAACTTGCTCAGACTGGGTAGAAGTCTAGACACCCTAGTAACAGCATTTCCATGCTTGAACTGGCTAAGTTGGTGAACTTCCGAAAGTAATACATCAACTCGGCAAGACTTGACAGAATCATGGCTTTGGTTATAGGCATCCATGTTATATTCCTGGTGCTTAAATTCCCATTTGATTCAGACACTATATTCATAATCATTTAAATGCTTTTAAAAAAAAGATTAAACAATCATATTACAAGCATGATAGCTGCTTTATGAATGTGTAGATTGTAGATCCATTCACATGGTGTGTGACTGTTCATTAAACAATCTTATTTCCATATGGTGGAGGAACTACTTCAGATGGGTGGAACAATTTCCCTCTTCCTTTGACACAGGCAGGGATTTCTTGCACGAAATGATGCTGGTTTACTTCATAGAACTTGCCTGATCATGAACTTCTTTAGCAAAACAAAGCGAATGAAAAACACATACCAGTACTAATTATCTTTACTAGTTATTCTTCCTCCTCAGAGCAGTCCCACGTTTTTAAGCATTGTGCATAATGTGACAAAAGGAGAAGATATGGAGCTGTTTATATTAATAAGCATCAGTGAAGAACTTCTCCATTTCCTCCCTACAGGTTTGAACAGGTTCTTTAGCAAACTTGTTGTAGTAGTTTTACTGTGATGGTAAAGGTGTGCTTTAACAAGATTTATAAGGAAAATTACATATTTCCAGGCAAGAAAAACACATGCTTTCAGGAAGACAAACGCAAACCTGCTCAGACCACAGAAGAGACTCTTCTGTCTGCTGTCATGGAGACATTTAAATGACTGATTCCTTTCTCAAGAGAAAGAAAAAAGGATAGGGCAGCAGACTTTTCTATGAAGTGTGGCCAAATTGGGCAAGAAATTAAGTTTCATAGCCACTGTTGCAACCCAGCGGCCAACTTTACTCCACATGTAATTTATAAAGTTATGAGTTTTGATTCTCAGCCTCATTGTATTTAGAAAGAACAGCATTTTCTTTCCCTGAATTACTGTGAATATTACCAGTATCTGCAAGATAAATTCTAGGTAGGCTACGGAAGTGATAAAGCCCACTAATAATATGTTGATGTTCTAAAGATAAACACTGCAATTATATTGCTAGAACTAGCGAATGCTTCGGATGCCTGTCTATCAAGGTAAGAAGCAAACTTTACTCATAAGAAAAGAGACACAGCACTGAACAGTGCTAACCTTGTGCTCACAAACCTTGATGCATTTTTGAATGCAAGCTGTCATACAGGCCACCAATTGCTGAAGCACTTTAGTAGGAGGCCCTTTAAAGAAAGTTCTAAATTCTTGAATGCAAGTAATCTAATCATCAAGTAAAGTCTGTAGTATAAACAGAAATATCAGTTGAAATTAACTAATATCTCCTGTGAAGTATTTTGTGTCCTTTCTAACATTTGAGCGATTTCTTCTGAATCTGAATGATTTCTTAGTTTTCATGAAAAAGAAAAAAAGATTTCACGAAGATCATATATTGAGCTTCTTGGATAGACTGATGTTAAGGGAATCTGTCTTGAAAATGATGATTACAATTAGCTTGTACCTTTTTCTAAAAATCATCTCAATTTGCAGTTATTTAGTTAAAAAAACAAAGCTACAACTCATATAAACTGAGATTTCCTCACTGTATCAACATTTATTTTCCAAACTGTTACTGATGAGAGGTTTGTTAGCTTGCTTGGTTTTGATGAAACAGGAACTAACAACACACCCTGACAAAACATTCATAATTTACAATTTAAGGAATCATTATAATACTCTATTCAAGGAGAGAATCACAATCATTTTTGAATACAATGTACAAAACATAATGCAAAAGGAAATTAAGGAAAGTGGTAAAGAAAACTAGAAGCGCCAAATTGCATTCCGAAGTGAACACAAAATGAAATTTGAACTTTTGTAGCAAAAGTGACATCATTCTTCCCGGCTGGTGATTCTTTTCACAGGCTGACAGGAAGCAGAGATGACCTAGCATTTTTCTGAATAAGTCATCATCCTTCATGTCAACAAGCCAACAGATAAAAATGCACTTTATAACCCTTGATCATTGTGGCCGTAAACAAGACTATAAAGAGCTCTTAAAATTCAAGGAAAATGAACATAAAATTTTAATTTTTATATGTAATTTATGCATTTACACTCATTTTTACATACTTACATTTTTATATACACTCATTTTTATATGTATTACACTCATTTTTATATTTTACACTCATTTTATATATTTTCTCATTACTATGAGAAATATCTACACCACAAATAGGCCTTATATTTCGATGTTTTCACATTAAATAAGAAGGAGATGCAAAATGTCACCTGTGTGACTTGATTTACACATCAGCTTTACAGATATCCTGCTTATTGGAGCATAGGGTGGGAGCTGTGAACAGTGTAAAACTGGGACAGAACAAGGCACGGAAAAAATTAGGATTTCCTTCCCAATTTCGACATGAAGGTCTTCCAAGAGACTTGGCCCACACACTTTTCCCTGTCGTACAGCATAATCGTCAACGGTCTCTCGGCCGCTGTGGAAGAAGCTATATTGGGTACTTGACTGCTGCCACGTTAAGTGCCTTCTCAGTTCAGCTTAATGCACCCGTCAGCCAGCTCCGGTTGCCGAAATACCTTGCTATCTGAAGCAGGGTACGCGGAGGGGCCGAGGCCGTTGCGACATCCACACCTACTTGAAAACAGGGAGTAAAACAACTTGCGAGAAACCCTTTGAAAAGTGCGGTCGAGGTGGCGAACTCTGAAACACCTGAGATACCCGAACACGAGCTCTCGTGCTTGGGGGACAACCGGCTCTTCCCAGAGCTGTCAGCGTGAAGCCAGGTGGGCCAGGAACCCGCTCTGTAAGGGGTAGCAACTTTCTGTAGGGAGAAGACGGGGCCTTTCCCCGCTGAGGGAGGCTGAATCAGCTTCCACCACCCACCCCACCCCACCCAGCACCGCAGCTGCCTCTCCAGAGGGACGTGGCGGTGAGGAAGGAGGGGCAAACCCCACCGGCGTTACCAGACCTTCTTTCCCGGGCTGTTCCCGCGGAAAGGGGCGGGGGGAGGAAGCTCCATGCTCTCGGCATGCGGCGGCGCCGCGCCTCTCCCCACCCCGTCCCCGCCCTACCAGCCCTCTGCGGGACTGTGCCGCAGCGGCAGGAAGGCAGACTCCGCCCCTCCGATCCGCGTGTGGCGCCGAGCGGCTCGGCTCTGCGCGGCTCGGCTCCGCCGGCCTCACCCTCGCCATTGTGTGTGAGCGCGGCTGTCGCTGCTGCGAGTGGCGAGCGGCGCGGCGGCTGACCGCGATGCTGAAGGGCTCCGCGACGCCTCAGAGGCGGCACCGTGAACGGGCTCCAGCCCTGGGGAGCAGTCACCCCGCCTGCTGAAGACTGAAACTTTACGTCCCCGCGGCTTCCTCTCCTCCCTCTTCCGTCGCCGACCCGGCTCGCCCTTCTCCATGTGCTGAGCGGCCGGGGGCCCCATGGACGCCTTCAGCGCCGCTAAAGCCAAAATGGGGGCGAAGAGCGGCGGCGAGACGGCGGCAGCGGGGCTGGCCGCGCCTCAGCCCGCCGCGCCGGCCCCCAGCCCCGCCGGTCCTGGCTTGTCTGCCGCTCCCGAGCCCGCTGTCTACAAGCTGGAGGATCTGGAGACCCTGGCCACCGTGGGTGAGTGCGGGAAGGCGGGAGGCGGCGGGACCGGGAAGGAACAAAGGAGCTGCCTAGGTATCTGCCTGCGCTGTGCCTGGCGGGAGGGAATACCCTTGCGTCCGCCTGTCCCCTTCCTCTTCCCGAGCGCTCTTTGGGCGCTCCCCCGTCCTCCCTTTCTTTCTTCTGCCGCGCCCCGGAGCCGTGGCTGCTGGGCGTTGTGGGCCCGTACTGAAGCAGCAGGGTTGAACCCTCGACTGTTGAGCAGCCGGCAGGTGCCATTGGGGGCTATCCCTCTCTTCATACACGCAGCAGCGGCGCTGGGGAGGGGGTCGGTAGGTGTTGTGGGCCGCGGGGCTGCCCGCGGTGGCGGTGCGCGGCCGGGGAAGACGCGCCGCAGCCCTCGTGCTGTTCTGGAGCGGTGCCTGGAGGCTGCGGAGACTGGGGGCATTGTCTGCCCGGCGGTGCGGTGCGGTGCGGGGCCGGTGTCGGCGTCCGCGGCTGCGAGGTCGTGGTTTTGATTTGCAGCTGAACAAGCCGGTAACCGGGTTTGGCCCGTCTATGAAACGAGGACAGTCGCGGCTGAAGCCTGAAGACCTGATTCATCTGGTTTAACTTCATTTGCCTGCATCACGATAAAAAAATTCATCATTTAAATGTAGTTGTTAGGCTAGCGAAGAGATCAGACAAGTTAACTGAATACAGCTAAGTATCTTTCACATCTCCAGCACGCCATTGCCCTGAGTCTTGATGCAAAGATGCTTTGCGTGCATAGAATTTTGGTACAAGGCAAGGTTTGCATCTTCCATCTGCCACACTTACCAAAGCTGCCTCTAACCAGGTGTATTGGAGAGTAAATACATGTGTTTAATAAATTGGCATTTCAGACGCTGGTGATGATGTGTGTTTGTTCATATCCACTCTTTCTATGCATTGTGTTTGAACATAGGCACATTTAGTTGCATATATTTTTGCACCTGGTTTGAAGGCTTGTGTGTTCAACTCTATGAAGTTTTATTTATTTTTTTCTTTATGCTTGTGAAATTGTTTTGGGTAGATTTATTTCAGTAAGTGCTGTAATTCTTCATTTCCCCTAAGATCTCTTCAGCCAGAAAGGTGCGATTTGAGCCCTTTCGTAAGCGAAGTTGTGGGTTTTAATAGGCTTTAAAAATGGAGTGATAAAGGCCCGAGAATGTTGTGATCACTGAAGACTGTGTTATCTTCTCTTGAGGTGCATTGTTTTTTTGAGATAATTTTCCAGTTTGAAATGTGAACAGGCATTCTATTGATAAATTAACGGAGATTATGAAGAGACTGTTTGAAAGGCTGGTAATGTCCTTTTTTCGTTAGGAGTGGTTGATCTTGTTTGCTGCATCATGACTAATTGCTGTGGATACAATTGTCATCACAGATGGTTATGACTTAAAGTGAAGCACAGGCTGCAGAAAAGTAGTGATTTTTAAAGAAAGCATAATAGTCGTGGAGATGTTCCTGAGGCCAGTGAAGAAATGTGGAAGTAATCTTGGTGTCAGTTTTATACAGCGTATCTTTTTTGAGTGTTCTTCAGGGTGCTCCTTTAATGTTAAGGAAGAGGAAAGTTATGATTCCACAAGGTATAAAAAGAGACTTTAAAAAAGTGAGGCTACTTCATATGAAGGAAGACACAGAGGAGGAAGAAGATTGTAAAAGGAGCAGATAGCTGTCTATCAGGGCACTGACAGAATACTGAAAGAATAGTCTCATCTCTCTTCCCTGGCTTGATTTTTTTTTTTTTGTTTTTACTTTTCTTGGGTAACTCTGAGAAGGTGGCTGTTCTTCCTGTCTCCTATGAAATGTAGCTTTATTGTTTTGTAGGGAGAAGGAAGATAAAATGCAAAACTTGGAGGGTATAAAAATGTGCACAAAAAGTACACAAGTCCTCACCTTATCAAAGAAACTGAGCTGACTTATTGTAAGTTGGTTTTGAAATGAATTTATGAGATGCCTATGCACCTCAGTAGAAGGCTATGAGGAGGAAAGGAATTTAGCTCCTGACCAGGAAGCAATACAAGAGCCCCAGAGTGATACTGAAACTGAACACATGTATACCTACCTCTGAGTGGCAGTTTATAAAAGATGTAGTGCCCTGCTGATGTCTCTGTAGAGCATCTGAGATCTGAGCCAGTAACTGTGAGGTTGGACTGTTCTGTATGCACCTGATAACATGCTACATTGCATTCCAGAGTTAAATGGGCTTTAAGTTAAATCAGTGCAGAATAATATGTAGATGTGTAGTTTAGTGTGGAGAACTCATTTTTGCTTGTCTTAAACCTTTTAAAATTAAGTTAGTTAAATACAGTGTAGGTTTATAACACATGTACTGAAGGAGTATATCTACGGGGTTTTTTTTTTTAACAGTGGTTTCAGTTAATATAACGCTATCATCCATTTTGATCCTCCTGCACAGATAGGTGAGATTAAAGTATTGTCATCAGTTTCACTACAGCAATTTAGAGTTGTCTGCAGTTTGATTGCTGTGATAAGAATAGCTGCTTTCTTTCTGCTGCTGTTCTCAAAAGTTACGTGCTCTGTCTGAGATATATGGAGATGTTTGTGGTGGAGACAGGGATACCCAGAAATTACAGGTCAGGAAGTTCTGGGGTCTTCTCTACTAGAGAAAAATTGTTGCTTATAGACATACCCAGGCTTAGAAACAGTATGGCCTCGGAAACTGTCAACTTGAGAAAGTGGCAAAATAAGGAGTTGAGCTCCATTCTGTTACAGCTGTTCATGAGTAGTATTTAAGGTAACAAAATTACATTGGTGTCTTTGAGATTGTGGTCATCCCTGACTTTAGGCCCCTTCTCTTGGAGGACGGAATAAAGTTAATATAAAAATAAACGAAATAAATAAATAATTGGAAGCAGTACCTGGTTTTACTGTTTCAAATATCCTTCATAGGCTAAGAGGACTAGCCCGACCACCGTAATGCAGGATGGATTGCATTTGTTATCTCTGATTTGTGTTGGACACTGCCTTGTTTAGCTAAGAGCTCACTGTGAGGAAAGAAGAAGCAGAAAGGAGAGAACACTGTATCATGAAGATTGATAGGACATTTTCCTCCCCAAAAAATCCTAGGACTCAACCTTTGTTTTGGTGTTTGTAGGCCCTTTAATTAAAAGAACTGTGAGCAGAGGCTAGGGTGCAGGTACGCTTTTGGGGGAAGTATCCTAATATTTAGTTGATGAAGTGCAGTTACAGGTTTGGGGAGGGTACAGGAGCCAGGTGCATGCTGGTTTCTGGCGCTAAGAGAGGTTGAACAGGAAGAGTATTTCATTGAGGGTACTTCCTGAGGGTTGAATATGTGGGTTTGAAAGATTGAGGTGTATTTTTTTTAACTAGTCCTCTTACATGAAAGGTGAGTACTCTTGCTCTGGAGCTATCAAGGGTGCCTGGTTGTCCACTTCTGTTTTTGAATTAATCTTCCTTTCAAAGGAGGTTGAAATATGAATGTTTGTGTAGCACGCTCAGAAACTGCTGCTCAGAAATACTCTGTGAATCTCAGTTGAATTTAGATACTCGGCTGTGCCAAGGCTGAGGTAGTTCTGTGCTGCACAGAAGCAAAAAATTTATATGTCATGACCATATGTTCTTTGAAGCTTAACTGCTGAAAGTTCATGGCCCACCCATACTTATCTGAACCTATTTCAAACTCTTTGTAGATCTTGTTGGTGGAAGAGACTGAATGCTAGTGGCAGAGTTTGAGTCATCCTTTTTTTTTTTTTTTTTTTTTAAATTTTATTTTTGATAAACATTTAACAAAAGCAGCCTTCCTATTTCAGTAGCTAGAAGAGGCTGCAGTCAGACTCCTGACATATATTCAGAAAGTGAGATACTAAATTTTTAATTGAGTCATCATGAAGAAGTAATTTAGGTAAACAGAATAATAAGTACACAAAAACCAGAAGATAATTCTTCAGTTTTGAGTAGGTAAAGTTGGGAGAATAGTTGTTACATTTCTAAATTAAATATTTGGTAATAGGGAAAGGGGATGGAAGAGAGCTCCAGAAGGGGAAGGTTGACAAACTTATTCTTGCTGTCTCTCCTGTGAAACCTGTTTCTTGCCCATTTTGCAAAGTCCACTGCAGGCTTTATAAGTGTGAATTGTATTTTGTAAATCTATTCAATTGATTGAAATGTTTTAATAATAGTGTTTTCATGTGAAAAGATACTTTTAAACAGCTGTTCCCATGAAATGCTTGACACTAAACAAATGCAGAATAGAAAATTGGGCAAACCAGTACTTTAATCTTTACGAGCATGGGAAAATTTTAAAAAGTGCATGGGAAAAATGAGGCACAACATATTTTTAAATACATAATTTCATTGTGCTCACATACAAAATATGCTAGCCAAATGTATTTCAAATGGCATTATATCAGCAGGAAAGTAGGTACAGAACTGCAGTTTAATGCTGTAAGAAGGAATCTGCTCCTGTATAGAACATTACAGACACTTTTCCCTGTGTATAGTCCAAGTAAAAAAAAAAACTGCGCCAGAATAGCCAAGTGCTTCTTTACTAGCAAGGAACACTGTTGGCTTTTTTCTTTTTCCTTTTTTTTTTTTTTTTTTTTTGAAGAGGCTCAGGTTAGTTCTGTTTCTTCGCAAGTGTTATTTTTGGTTTCACTACTGAAGTTCTCACCTCTTTACAATATTATATTCTAAGGGGCATGTGAGCATTTTTTTCCTGTTTTGTCTGTTTTGTTACCTTGTCTTGATACTGAAATGATAAATAATCATGATTTTACTTGGCAGTGTCCTTAAATACCACAAGTTTTGAAAGAAAACATAGTCTGAATGTTGTGACTGTAATGGTGACCCGAATTCACCATTACATTTGTACATCCTTGAGACTTTAGTCATAAAGACTTGGATTTTGTTTTCAGCCTTTCTTGCTTCATTTTTCCTTCCCACAAGATCATACTTGGCCCAAAATAAATCCTTAGTATTGTCATAACTGATGTTCTAGCCAGAAAATGACCAGGTGTGACTCAGCTTTCTTCTCTTGCTTTTCCTGTTACCCATTGCTGAGGTGAATTTCAGTAGCATGTTTATGAGTAGGTAGCAGCAGGTCCTTTGCCATAAGGTCCCTGTTCTCATTAGGCTAGAAGAAAATGGATTGGAACAAATACTCTCTTTTATATTTCAGAAAGGTCAGAAAAGTGAGAGTATATGGAAGAAGTCTGAACATGTGAAAACTGAAAGTTCACATTTCTGCTTTTCTGTCTTCAGTGTTTAAAATCAATGTTGACGTAAATAGCTAGTGTTTGCCTGACACCTGCTTCTTTTGCCTTAATCTTATTTAGATATTTAACTCATTGCAGAAAGAAATTAACTATTCTTTCTCTGATGTTTTGATCTTGAACTGTGTGTTACAGAATGAGTTTTGACTCTTGAGTATACTTCTTGAAGATAAATAATTTAAGTCTTTTAAATAGCCAGAAGTGTCTGTTGGAATGCAAATAATCAAATAATCTGGAACCTAGTTAGTGCTGATATTTTAGAAATAAGAGGCATGCAAAGCTCCTCTCCCACAAACTCAAAAAGCACCTAACACCACACCTTCCCCCTGCCAACTTTATACTTAAACTAATGTTCCAGGCAAAGATAGTGTTGAAAAATTCTTCCATAAAGCATTGTTTGTCAGCCCAAACTGAAAAAGATAAAAAACTTGAAGAGAAATTAGGATCTGGTTTTTTTTTTTTTTTTTTTTTTTTTTGTTTTTTTTTTTTTTTTTTTTTGTTTTTTTTTTTTTTTTTTTTTTTTCCCTCTCTTGTTTGTTTGCTTGTTTTTCTTTCCCCTTCTTCAAAGAGAGGAAGTATGAACTTAAAAGTACCGGTGGTTGACAGCATGTAGGTTCTTAGGGCTTGGCTCACCTTTTCTATGTTTAGGTTCCTGAGTTTTCATGTCTGGACTGTTTATAGTGGGCAGGGAGAGCAGCGTTTTGAAGATCGATGTCTTTATGGTTTGGCTTTTACATTATGAAAACTTAGGTAAACAAATCCCAGGCTAAAGTGCATTTAATTCTGGTTTGGCCCACTTTAAGGGCGTTATGCAATATACAAATATTATAAGGAAGAAAAGGGTAGTGGAGTTTATGTTTCTCATAACAAACAAAAGTGATACGTACACATGTATATAGCAAAGAAGAGTAAAATTTGAGAAGTAAAAGATGGAAACTTGTGTTTACCTTGTAAGGGCTTGTCTTAAGCCGTTCTTAAGCAAATCAATTTAGGTTAAAACATAGCATTCACTTACTGTTGATACTTGTCAGTGTAAAACATCTTCAGCATTAGCTTGTACTACTTGGGAGTAGTTTGACACAATGTCTTTACGTGGGAAAGCATTCTTCCATTTCTACAGACTTTTAGGGGTTTTTTAGCAGCTTCAAATATGTTGGTTAGTAAAAATTTCCTGAAGTGCTATGTGTTAGTATGCACCTGGGATATTCAGGTGTTAGGGAAGAGCAATTCTCAAAATTAGACTGTATTTCTGTTTTCACATCAGAAGACTATCTTTCAAATGAATTAACAAATGTATCCCTTTTTAGAAAAAAAAAAAAAGAGGGGGGAGATGTATTCTTTTAACCATTCTTTTTAAGCATTCTTTTAACCACTGTTTGCACTTCACATGATAACAGTGGTTCAGTTTTTATTTTAAATACATATTGTTTTATTGTTATTTTTAAGTAGTGAAGGTGGATCAGAGTTTTTCCCTTGGTACAAGCTCTTTACTATAGAGACTGTAAATTTACAGTGCTAAGGAAATCACCTGGGAAACAGGTGAAACAGGTGAATAAATTGTGACATCAGTTAACACAACACATTATGTCTGAAAAGTGAGTGGGATGTTACAGGATGAGAGAATATTAAAAAACCACTGTCAGTTTCATTATTGTATTTCTGTGGATAATTGTAGCCTTGCTTTGTTAATTTTGGTAAAAGAAATGTTCAAATTTTTGTCCTTTGTGTCATGTTTACTGTTTTATTTCATGTAAATAATATATTTTTCAAGGGTGTTGAAATAATTTCAGTTGTGATAGTAAGACTGTAAGTTGGCAAATAAAAGACCTGTTTCTTGAGGATCTTCAGGGGGTGGTGTTTGAGAAGAGGTTACCTCTGAAGCAGTGAGTCGTGTTTGTTTTCTTCTAAAGGTTTAGAGGAACAGGGTGTAAAATAAAGTCTTTTTCTGTGAGCAGTTTTGTCCTGAACCCATTGATGGTGCATATAAAAAAAAAATAAATTAAAATATTCTGAAAATAACACAGACTTAACATTTTGGAAAGATTCTTTGAACTTAAAGAAAACATCTTGTTCTACTGTAAAGAGCATTCTGAAAATATTCAAATAGCAATCTCATTCTGAGGATTAACTTATGTTTTTTGTTCTAGATGCTTTTAAGTGCCACAGTCTTATTGAACTCTGAATTTGGTGGTTTTGAAGTTCAATTTAAGCGACATAACTGTTCTACTTAAATACCTAAGCTCTTTCACTGAAAGGCCCAAGATGACCGGAGCAGGGAAAATAGTGCTGAAACTGCGCATCCTGGCATACTGGAAATATTTGAAATGTGCTCTCATGGACATATCTTTGTTGTAGAATACAGAATTACATTTCTCCTTTTTATACATACCTAAACTAGATTTAAACTGTTGTTAGTTAATTTCAGTACAACTGCTAGTTTTATTGCTAAAGTGCTGTGCTTTCGGGTTAATAAACTAAGCTTGCCTAAGCTGCTGTGTAATGCTCATGCTCAAAGATTTGTATTAATACCTATACTTATTTTAAGACAGTTTGAGGATGTTCGTGTTGCAGAGCTGCTCTTCAAATGTGTAGATCCTCAAATTTTCTTTCAGTGAATTCTGGCAGCTGCTCCATCCAGTCTTAAATTATGATTATCTGTGGCATTTGTTCATGAAAACTTTCCACTTGGCTGCCTTTTTTCTTCTGCCCTCTTTTTTCATTCCCATCCCAGCTTGGAGCACTCTGTCTGCTGGTCTGTTAATTCATTAGCAGTAACTTTGGTGTAAATGTGTTTCTGTTTTTTCTCCAGGGAATGAATTGGTCGGCTTCGATATGCTTCACCTCAGACAAATTCCTAGCGTATGCGTTTTATTTATTTATAACTGAAACACATTAAAATTAATGAAGGAAACATCATTTCCATGTCACTAAACTGCATGGTATAACATATATCTATATAATACCGGTGGCAATGGAATGTTAGTCTGTTGGGTTATCTGGTCAGTGGAATCATTCCCAAAGTCCTGCTTTGACCCTCAACTTTGTTAGTTTGTTGAGGGAGCAGGGAAGTCCTGCTCAATTTGATCTACATTGTAGTTAAGTAAATCCAGATTGCACCCCAATTTGAGTATGTTGTGAAGTATCTGGATTTCTAGTTTTGTCTCTTATTTGTTGGAGAGCATTTTTTTAATATCAAAGGAAAAGTAGAATGGTTATGTTCTTTATTTGGTGTGCAGTGTATTTCATAGGCCTTATGCCAGCAGGTTATGGTCTTTAAAACAGTAATTTTTATGTAAAATCTTCTTTGCTCTTATTTCTTTCCTGGACATTCAATTTGAGTATCATAGAATCATAGAAAGGGTTGGAAAGGACCTTAAGATCATCTAGTTCCCACTCCCCTGCCATGGGCAGGGACACCTCCCACTAAACCATGTCACCCAAGGCTCTGTCCAACCTGGCCTTGAACACT
>WYDI02041467.1:0-27573 GCA_009867235.2 Psittacus erithacus
GGGGGCACTGGGAGGGTAAGAGAATGTCTCCTTCACAGGTTGACCATGCAAGAAGGAGAAAAAAGATGTGTAATTGCCACTGATTAACAAGTGGCACTGGTCATGCAGAGGAAAATGTGTGAATGTTCAGCACATCCAAAGAATCTGCAATGAAGTTGTGTCATGGCTTAAGCCAAGGCACGCAGTCTCTCACTCACTCCCAGCCTTCCTCCCTCAGCTCCCGGAGGGATGGGGAGAAGAACTGAAATCATACAGCTCCCACAGGCGGAGATAAGAACAGTCCAGTAACTAAGGTATAACACAAACCACTGCTGCTACCACCAATGATAAAAATGACTAGGGAAATAACAAGGGAAGAGAATACAAATGCTCATCACCGACTGGTGCCCAGCCCCACCCCAGCAGTCCTCTTCTTCTGGGTAACTGCCAGTTACATCCTGGGCATGACGGGCTGTGGTATGGAATACCTCTTTGGTAGTTTGGGTCAGGTGTCCTGCCTCTGCTTCCTCCTGGCTCCCCCTCCTCCCTGGCAGAGCATGAGGCTCAGAAAGTCCTTGGTCAGAGTAAACATTCTAAGCAGTAGCTAAAAACATTGATGTTATCAGTGTTGTTCTCAGGCCAAAAGTCAAAACCACAGCACTGCACCAGCTACTAAGAAGGAGAAAAATGACTGCTACACCAGGGTGATAAAACCTGGATTCATTTTGTTAACTATTTCTATCCCGTCACCCACATGCTACTGCTGAACCCAGGACAAGTTGCCTGAAAAAAAAATATACACATGCACATACACTGATACAAATATGTACAGATTATTTTATAGTGCTATTTTGGCACAATGCAGTGAACAAAAGGTCTTTTAATGAATGTTGTCTTTGCTTATGAAGTGCTATGAAAAATCATAACAAAATGCTTTAAGACAGAGATTCCCCCACCTGGTTCATTCTGATACTGATCTCAGCTGTAGCAGTAGCAATAGCTGTAGTATGTGTGATACACCATGCACACAGCCAACCCAAAAAGTGAGTAAATTCTCCTACATGGTGTGTCTGGGAAAGAAGCCAATTCTAGTTGACTGGAAAGGGAAGGGGTGAACTGTGCCATTAATGGTGCTGTCTGTGGCAAGAGAAAAATTCAAGGAAAACATAAATCGAAAACAAGGTGCTTTCAAGGGTTTATAATTCAACATGTAGTGGCTGTAAAGGGCTCATCCATTCCTGTGAGATGGAGCATCAAAAGTAGTTCTAGGAACAAGTACGTCCTTTATTTAAATTAGGAGAAAGGGAGAAATGAGGATGGAAAACACTAAGCAAGTTAAAATATTTGTGCCTAACATTAACATAAATTTTGTGGAAAATTCAAGTCAAAAGGGGACCTGATGCAGGAAAAGAAACAAAATAAATCTTAAAGTAGCAGCAACTTTTGGAGTTAGAAACAAGAACTGAAATAATCTGTGAGGTAATATAAGTAAATTCAGTTGGAGAGAGGAAACACAGGGGCAGAGAGCAAAGATTATTGAAGTCTGGATAAACTTAGAAAAAAAAACCAAAATTGAGTCCAAGTAAGACATTTCAGAAGATTGCTGCTGTTTCCTGGACATTACTTGTTCCTAGGAGTATCTTTTGTACGGCATTGAGAGGCTCTTCTCAGTATGCAATGAACTCCTGCACCTTGCTCCCACGGGCGCTGGAATGGTAGTATCAGCAGGCTGTGAATAGGATTTGGCAAATTTGTAGAAAACAAGTACATGAAAAGCTACTAAAAGGTATTAGAGATGGATATACCCTCTAACATCCCTAATTAAGCAAGAATGGATGCTGGAATACATGGAAAATGGGTTACAGAAGATGGCCAGGTTTGTGGATTGCATCTGCATAACACCTCTTGTTGGCACTGCTGTAGGCAGAACAGCAGATGGACTGCAGGGCAGACCCCCATGGAGTATTCCTTATGTTTGTACGCAGCGAACTGGTCCGCAGAAAAGCACTGCAGCATAAGGACACCCAAAGTGACTAGGAGGAAATGAAAAAAGCCATCTATACATAAAAGGTTTTCAAGTCACAACTTGTCAGAGACCGCGTATTTCCATTTATGCCAGAGCAGATGAGCAGAAAGACAGAACATTTTTTCTTAGATGTACACAGATGACTGTGTGCTTCTAATCCTGTGCCATGAAGAGCTTTATGTTAGCATATGGTGCTGACATTCAGTCTATGAGGTGTGAGATAAAATTCATTGCCTGACAATTTTTTTTTAATAAAAGGCTCTCTGGTCCTTTTGTCTCTGGAGAAATGCACATTAGCCAAATATACTTATAGGCAGTCCAGTTAAACTAATGGGATAGAAATTATGTCCATAGTCAAAAGAATGTAAAAAATAACCACAAAGAAAAAAAAATGCACTGTCAAAAAATGTATTTTTTTTTAAAATAAGGAAGTATTCTTAATATTTAAAACCAGTTCTACACTTATATTTTACTTTGTTGTTGTTGTTGCTGTCTTTTCCTTGTCCAATTGCTTTCATCGCTGAGCTTCAAATATACCCAGTACCTTTTGGCTGCTGCCTTGCCTCTGGTTTACTGTAGTGGTTGCTGGAATAAGAGAAGGGAGAATTAACACAGGGGGAGCTGCCAGCCCATCTGCCACTGCAGCTGCAGAGATTATAAGGGTTTGCACAAAATCCACCTGATGAATCTGGGAAGTAGATAGTCAGGGCAAGAAAAATGAAAGTAGCTAAACCAATCTTCACAAAACTTCAGAGCTACTAGTTGGAGTGTGAGGAAAATGAACCATTTAGTTTTAAAAATTCAGGATACCCGAGCATTTCCTGAAGTGTAGATATGTTCATGGTCCATGTGTCTGAACAAAGTAATTTTGAAAAGTTTGTGGAACTAAGTATTCTATCTTCATAAATACAAAAGTTAATACTTTACAGCAATATTTAATATTTTCTTTGGAAGGAAAAAAAAAGTAAAATTGGCCAAAAAAAAAATATCAAGTACTATTTAAAAATATATTGTGCCTGATTTAGAGGATAAATTCAATAACTAAGCAATGAAATCTTTTATTCATGGCTCTAATGCACAGTCTTAGCTAAGGGGAATCACTAGGACTGACTGTCTGATTAAGAACCCCTAAAACTTATACTTCATTAAAGGCTGCCAATTCATATTTTTCAAAGCCCTCATATTTTATAGTAGACAATGTAGAAATTGATTAAGGGATTATGAAATAAATAATACAGGTCAAACATTTTCAAAGGTCTGCATAACTGAAGAGTCAAAATAGCAGCACTATTTATTTTCTGTTTTCAAAACGTACCTTCATCTTAATGCTTGTGAAATCCTGCGTACCTAAGCATTGTTTGTATTGTAAGGCAGGAGAGATCACCACTGGAAAATATCCTAAGACTATAATGAGAAATTGATTCAAGAGACTTCCCTTTTTTGCAAGACACCTCTCAGTGGCTGGTTTCTGGCGCCACTTCCTGCTGTGGGACCGAAGCACACTTCTGTATACACAAACACTATACTGTTCGTCAAAATACCTTGAAGGAGGCACACTTCTGGATGACTAATTTAGTGGTCAGAACTGTTACTGTTTTTTCTCTTTGCATATGAAAAAGATTTTAAAATTTTTTACGTATTGTAATGAGCTTTTATCTTTTAAGAAAAACTCAGATTATAAAATAAATTAAATCACATAGTGGAAATGGTGTCTATGAAGTTAAAATCCCAGAAAGATCATACCCTACTTGCCATTGTTCTCCTGCTTTTTCAGGGGCTAATAAGCATTTTTCACTGCACTAAATAAAAAAACCGAACAAACAGACAAACCCAAGAAGACACAAACTAGACAGATAACCAAAAATCACAGAACGAAAGGAAGAAAAAGAACAAATAAATTTTACATTTTCAATAGCTATTACTGTCTGGTTTACTCTTCACATCTGAAGCTTTGTCTAATCTAGCCTTTGAAGTTGTCCTACTTTTACATGGTTTATTTTGAAAATGAAGTTGGTTTGCAGTTATCACATATGCAATTGCAAGCCATGCAGGCATGTTATAAGTGGCATTCTGGGGGTTTGGCTGTCTTGATAGTAAGTGAGTTTGAAATTAATTTACCATTTTACTCATGAAGCTGATATTTTGCATTCCAGCTTTCTATCATAAGTTGAATTCAAAGGGGGAACAATGAATAACACTATTGTTTGCTTTTTTTTCCAGGGAATGTGGTTTGGAAAGTTATGCCTCTGTTCACATTAAAATAGTTATTCACTGAGAAGCAGATTTTGGTGCAAAAAATTGACCTAAGGTGTCAAGAATGCATTACTTACTGCCTTTAAAAGGAAATTGCCAAATCTGGGCAGACTATTATCCTCTTAAACATCTCATTTTACAAACACTGCTACAAAAGCGCTGAAGAGATCAAGGAATATATTTTCTTTCATTTATTAACTGGTGCCATCACCTCCAGAGCATAGAAGCTGGTTCTTCTCTTTGCTTTTCCCCATCTTTAGCTACTGGGCACATAGCAGAGAAATTCTGACAGAGGAAGTATCCCACTCATCCCTCTTACTCTGATGGCTTGTTAGGTGAAGTGGTAGAAGCCTAAATGTCTTCATCCTCATTCCAAGCAGAGATTGCTGCATTTAAATATGGATACATTTTTGTTCTTTCAGTATGTGTGTTGAAAATACATGTTTTAAAAAACCCTGAGAAACAAATAAACAACAAAAAAAAACCCCACAGCCAGAATCACGTCATACAAAAGCCCAGTGGAATGTTTCAACTTCTTACTCATTAAAGCCTTAAAAACTGCTGCTTTGCATCTTGGGTGTACAGCACATGCCTCTATTTTTTTAAAAACATTTTTTGCTGTGATCAGTGTGACTGGATTAGACATATTCCCTTATACACAGATTCAATAAATTCATTTTGGAATAGAAAAGAATGCGTTAAGGTCCATGTGTTTTTTTACTGTTAACACTAGATAATGCAACTATACAATGAAAGGCCAAACCAACAGCCTTTAGCTTTAATATCTTGAATTTAACCTATCCCTTGTTCTGGAGTATATCAGACATGAGCTTACACTGGTAGTGTACAAAAACCACACTTTTCAAGCAATAACATCAATAAAGGGTGGTAAATGCTTCTTGAGAACATTGACTATATTTAGAAGTCTGTTTTATTTAAGACTGGGACTTAGAATCTCAAATCCAATGGTAATAAGTAGCAGATCTGACTACAAGATCAGGACTTCATTTTTAAAGTGTAGAAAACATATTTTCTCATTTTGTCTTCTGCTTATTAGCAAAACATGTGCATTCTACTTGTTTTAAGTGTGGTTTGTACATTGAATTGATGGCAGCACATTAGTAATTGCAGCCTGTTTCTTCCCATTTTCGTACACCAATAATATACTATCATTGCTGACTTCAGAGAAAATCCATTCATTTTGATCGTATGTTTTCTGGTGCTTTCTTATAATTTAAAATAATTAAAGAAGGAAGAAAACTGCTCCTCAGGAAGGGGATTTGGGGACTTGTTTGTTGTTTGTTTGTGGTTTTTTGATTTGTTTTGTTTTTATCTTTTAACATTTTTTTTCCCCACACATTGTTAATTTATTCAGAAATGCAAGAACAGGAGGAATTCAACATTTCTTTCTATCCTTAGTAGAATCTTGAACTGAACAATCATTCGGAGTCATCAAAGTGCTGTATTGGAACCACATATGGATGTGGGCTGATCAAAATTGCATGTCATATCATTAAAAATATCCATAAAGCCAGTGCATTGTGCAGTACTTCGCCTAGGGTTTAGCTGCCTGTAAAAAGAAATTGCTGCAAACAACCCACAAAACCAGCACTCTAAGCAATGCTTAGTACATAGTGGCCCTTTCCTTTGTAGTCATCTGAACTCTGTGAAGAGCTATTTCCAGTGAAGTCCCATGCATGTGACTAAAGGGCATGGTTTTTCCCTTCTCACATTCCCTTGAAGTCTAGTTTGTTGTATTAGTACAATTCATGTTTGCAATCACATGCTGGGGATATTTGGGGTGCTCTTTTGTTCCACCTCTGTTTACAGAAAATCTCATCTTTTGCTTTGCACTGATGTGAAGATGAAATTCTTTCACTGCAAAGGAGTAGTGAGGCCAGCTTGAAGGATATCAGCAAGGTAGTGTCCTGAAAGTGATATATGCTGCTGAACAGAAGGGAATTTTGACATCACAGTTTTCTCCTGCAGTGACTAAATTACAGCCATTTGGGTTTCTTAGTCCTGTTTTGAAGCTGATTTCATGCTTCTGTTTCACATAATACTGATGGCAATTGTCCATGTGGCCTCCTACTCTGAAGTTGCTGTCTCAAAATGTAATGTTTCTTTTGTTGTATATTACTTTTGTAACACTTTTCAAACTAGGTAGATGCATGTTTACATATATCAATGCAAGACTTGCCAAAGAATGTAATTTCTTGGGGAAGATGTCTTTATGTTTTCCAAAAATTATCAGCTACAGCAAATAGCCATTTGTCAATGCTGAAAGTAAACTTCAGACACAATGCCTTCGTTCTAGTTTCTCTGTTTTAATACATCTGTAAATGTTAATACAAATTACAGTCAATTCCTACATGCAGAGATTTATGAGACAGCAATGTGCAGGTATAGAGTACACTGGAGTATGCTGACCTTGCACCAGGAGTGGGAATGAGCCCTACAAAAGAGTGTAGTGCTAATGTAAGCATGCTTGTTCTCAGCTAATGAGGAGGAATAAGTGAAAAGTTTGAATTATAGAGGTAGTACTGATAGCATTGGGATTACAAATCCATTAGGCTAAATAAGACACATTTAACACCTAACTTAGGATATGCACTACTTTTAATGAGTGAGAGAAAGGGGAGGGAAAGTTGAGAAAGAACAAATCTCTAATCTTTTCTGAGTGAGGAACTGAGGCACAGAAAGATTATACAAGCTTTCCAAATTACACAAGAAATAACTGAAATAGCTAGGAATTGTTACTATTCTGAAATTTCTATTTCACACTTTGTGAACTACATAGAAAAATTCAGAACACTGATGAGTAACTTATATCTCATCATGCACACAAATTCCCTCTGTGGTGAACATCAGATCAGTGATGAATCACAATAATCGCGATGGCAAGCAGCCTTAAAGAATAAGGCTTGAACAAATGACTTATCTTTTATCTTGAAAACAATAGATACGCATCATTAATATTTCTAGGAAAAGACCCTGCTGTATTACAAAAAATAATCTATATTTCGTAACTATGATCCTTCTTTCAATGGAACTCATGAAACATAGCCTAAAACGGACAAAATATATACACACTTAAGAGCATATATATTGGCATCTGATTGCTAATTTATGCTAATATTCTTGATCAGATAGTCAAGCACTGACAACAGAATACTTTATATATATACTTTATCAGCTACAAACTTGTGGATGTGGAGGAAGAAGTTGGGTTAAAATTTGTCAGTCAGAGTGGGGCTGCTGTAGCCCTGACTTCCTCGACAGAAGAGGAAGGAGAGGTTTTCTGCCTCTGGGAAGAACTTGAGAAATGAATTAGCTTGGCTGAACTTTAAAAAAAGAATGTTGTTAAGACCTACCTTTGGCAGAGGTTCACAGATGTTGCGGTCCCTCCATGATTCACTCCTTCAGTCCCGCAAGAAAGACATGCACTTTTCTGATGGAGATGAGAGGATACACCCTCTTACAGTGATGTTTCCAACTGCGAAGCTTAGATAATTCCCCATCTAACATGTTGGAGAGGCCCAGTGAGATAAGCTTCTCATTCTGAGGTGATTTCTTAAAGCTGTAGCTTGCTTAAATTTTTCACATCCTCTCCTGCACTCAGTCCAATGTCACTTGCCTTTTTCCCACAGATCAGCTTACTCAACTTCTCATACGCAACCAGATCAGCTAACTAGTAAAGTAGTCAAATCCCTGATCAGTCCCCACTGTTACTTCCCTTTCCAACCCTTAGTATTGCATTAGATCATGCAAAGAGTACCAGTTCTGTTGCTGCAAGAGGATTCAAAGGTGCCTGGCTGAGCCTGGCTTCTCATCACTCTGTTAAACTGCACCCCACATTAGGCCAAGTTATATTACTTTTGCCACTTTCATTTCATTTTTCTGACAAGTATATGTGCCTAAATGTTTCTCTTCCTTTTATGGAGTTGTTCCTTCATTTAACAGTTTATTTCTGAAGAATCACTATAAGTGGTCCAATAGCTGGAAAAACATAAGGGGAAGATAAAGTAAACACTATGCAAACATTTTATGCTAGTTTGTAGTAGGTAGCCTCCACACTGAAACTATCAGTACAGGTATTAGCAGAGAAGCCATTTGTGGCACTGTGCAAAAATCTATCTCTGCATCAGGAAGTTAAGATTCAACTGCAATTACCTAGGTATCTGTCAAAGATCCTTAAGTTTGGGCTTGTAACCTTGAGCTCTGCTCAAAAAGAATAAGGATTAGTGAACTTGTTATGACTTAGGTGCCTATTACAGGTGATATGACTTAGATACGACTTCTGCACTGTAGGTTTAGAATCACTTTTCTAGTGACAACTCACCTGTAGCTATCTATTAGGATCTCAGATTTGGGATAATAGCCTCATACCTAAACCAAAGCCTCTTTTGAGTACATCACATGAAGACTATTCAACAGTTTATCTTCTCCTAAAATTGTTAGTGAGCTGTCTTGACTGGATCATTGTTTCTGACAAGCATAGTATTTTAGAGAAGGAGCAAGAAACGTCCCTGCACAGTCTGGCCTCTAACTATTTTGCTGGTGCAATGGCTGTACACAGGTGATGTCTTAGAAAAAGTGCTGTTGAGCTCTAGCTCAGTTTCAATTCACTATTCTGTTTATTACAGGAAGAGAAAACAAAGCGCTAAAAACTTATTTTAGCATAATTAGGTGTAGGTGGCTAGATGTAGTGATAGGTGCTGTCAGGAATGCAGGGGTGGCCTCTGTAAGAGGGTACCAGGGGCTTTCCTGTATACTATTCCAACCAGCTCCAGTAAATCTACAGCAGAACACAGCTGAACTAGCTCAGATAGCATATCTCTCAAGCTTGAACAACAGCTCATGAATGAGGTACTTCTTAGAAGAAAACTGCCTTAATTCAAAACTTTACTAGAAAGTAAAGATTAGAACATGATAAGTCTAGGGTTACTAAGAAATGCAGAAATGCAGAGGAAAAACATCATTTATTTACTTCCTTATTTTCTTACACAATACGTAGCCTACACAGTACAAATTTCTCGCACAGTTTTCCTAGCCTGGAAAAGACTGAAGAACCTGAGCACAGTTCTCTGTGAGTCAGAGTAAAATAGTAAGTGCATGGGAAAGTATTTATGCAATGGCTGTATAGACACAATTTCGACTGATGAATATTATCTTCTTAGTAATAATCAGATGATTGCCATTGTAGCTTAAAAGGCAGAGGAATTCTGAAATGAAAAAATGCCTTTTCAGTGGAGAACGTACTCCTCTTGATGCACCTCAAGATACAGTTGGCTTTCTGCACTGCAAGTACACATTACCAGATCATGTCCACCAATATCCTCAAGTCCTTCTCCGCAGGGCTGCTCTCAATCCCTTCATCTCCCACCCTGTATTTATACTTGGGATTACTCCAACCCAGGACCTTGCACTTGGCCTTGTTGAGCATCAAGGGTTTGCAAGGGGCAACTCTTCAAGCCTGTCAAGCTCTGGATGGCATCCCTTTCTTCTAGCCAATCAACTGCACCACTCAGCTGTCCAACAACTTGCTGAGTGCACACTTAACCCCACTATCTATGCCATTGATGAAGATGTTAAACAGTACTGGTCCCAGAACAGACCCTTTAAAGGCACCACTCATTACTGGTTTCCACTTGGACATTGAGCCATTGACTACTGTAAGTATTTGGGTACACCTACCCAGCCAATACCATAGCCATCTAACAGATCATCTCTCAAACTGATAGCTCCCTAATCTAGAGGCAATAATGTCATGGGGGACTATAGCAAAGGAGTCACATCAAGATGATTTAAAACTGTAAGTTTAGAATGTGTCAGCAGAAATGCCCAGCATAGATAAACCTGAATTTCATGCATGGAGTGGGCCAGTGCTGCTACTTACAAAAAAAATTTGCACCTTTTCTTTCAGAAATCAGGGTATGTTTTGTCAGTATGAGGATGGGGAAGAATTAAAGCAGAGCAAAACAGACACAAACCAAAGGGCAGAGTGTCTATGTGAGGGATGACTGAGTGCAGTCGAGAAGCAAATTTAAGCCCTCTGAAGACTACACATTGCCTTCTTGTACACAGGCAGTACCTTGCTGGTTTCCAGTCTGAATAATCAGTCTTTGTTTCTGTTACCCGAGATTTTCATTTTGGCCACATGGTGGTAGCCTAGGATCAGAGACAAGCAAGCTAAATCAAAAAAATAAAGCAAATAGAGTGAAAAAATACTTCTTGTAAACTGAAAACATAGGGACTCATCACCGCCACACTGAGAAGCTGAGCTTCTCAGTTTCCAAGTACTGTAATACCCATGATAGGGCTATGTAGTGTACCTACTGGATAGCCCTATACTGAGATATGCTGTGTTTGCAGCTCTACATTGTTACAGATAAATTGATACTTAGCAAATTTCTGCTTACTCTTTCCTTACCATGTGAGGTCAGCCTATCATTAGTTGCAGTTGCCTGCAATTTCCCCTTTCCTTTCAAAGTGCAAAACAGAAGGAGTAAAAGGTTTACACAAATCTCCTAGCTACGTCTTGGAGTGTTTTCATCAGAAAAACAAACAGCATTTGCTGTATGTCACAAATACAGGAAAAGGAGGGGTTCGGACCAAATCAACAGACTGTAGTTTGAGGAGACCTATTGGTATCTGCAGATATGAAAAAAATTCAGCCAACATATTCTCAGCCCTGTTTCTTGGAGGGGTATAAACTCTTCTTGTCAGATTTGAAGCATAGTTTGGTCGTGCACCAAATCATCCTTCCGATAACAGAGGCTAAGGTGAACTCCATCATCAAATTGAATGGTGGTGTGGTTTAAACCCAGTCGGCAGCCCGTAACCACGCAGCCGTTTGCTCACTCTCCCCCTACCCCCTTCCTACCCCTGCTCCCGGAGGGGTGGGGAGGAGAATCGAAAGAAGATAACTCCCACGGGTTGAGATAAGAGCAGTCCAGTAACTAAGGTATAACACAAACCGCTGCTGCTACCACCAATAATAACAATGATAAGGGAAATAACAGGAGGAGAGAATACAACCACTCACCACCCACCAACCGATACCCAGCCTGACCTGAGCAGCGATGTAACCCTTCCGGGTAACTGCCTCCAGTTTATATAGTGGGCATGACGTGCTGTGATATGGAATACCTCTTTGATTAGTTTGGGTCAAGTGTCCTGTCTCTGCTTCGTCCCGGCTTCCCCTCCTTCCCGGCAGACCATGAGGCTCAGCAAGTCCTTGGTCAGAATAAACATTACTGAGCAACAACTAAACACATCAGTGTTATCAGCACTGTTCCCAGGCCAAAAGTCAAAACCACAGCACTGCACCAGCTACTAAGAAGGAGAAAAATGATTGCTACTGCTGAACCCAGGACATGTGGTTTGGTGAAAACGTCCATGTCTAGGTCAAACACTGATTTTGAGACTCTTATGAACCAGACAGGGTGAATTTTCATTAATTCATACATTCCATACAGTTAGTTAGATTGCCTATACTGAAATTGATTGTATATTTGTTGTTGACTCTGTATAAATATTGAAGGCTCTAACTTTTTTAATCCATTTCACAATAAAGGAAATACTTGACAATAAATCAAGGTTTTTATACCAGTCCACTTTTTTGTATCACAGTTCATTATAACAGTTACATTATGATCCAGTTTCTCCAGTACTGAAATCAGGGTTCCAAGAATAATTCTGTTCAGAGAATCTGCAGTGTCCAGTTTCAAGAATTACAGAAGTTAAGTAAATACAGACGTCTCAGCCCTATCTTTATCTTCTAGCAGGACTCTTTCAATTCCTCTACAGAGTTGCAAACAGAACAACTAAGTTTTTCTTCTCTCCCATTTCCTGTTTTATGAAGATAATAACTGTACTGGATAAATGCATTGGCCTGTAATTCACAAGATCTCTCAGCCTCCCAGACATTACCATAATGCAATTTGTCAAAATAAACTTTTAGCGTAATTGTAGATTTCTCCTGCTTATGCTGTTTATGGGCATGCCTGTTGCAAGTGTCCTTTAAGAACTATAAATAAGCATGCAACATAGCTTTTCTCAGATCAGTGCCACTATTGCGTCACATGATCTGGAGCTTGTGTACTTCAGCCCGCACTTTCTTCAGGCAGGTATTTTTCTTGCTAGAGGGACTTCAGCAAAAGGCAGCATCGACTTTGAAAGACTAAGTGAATTCTACATCTTCTTACTGATACCCCTTGGCTTTCTCTGCAGTTTCATTCTATGAGGTTCAAAGAGAATCTCTTGATTTCTATTTGAAGTTACAGCATTAACTTTTTTTGGTATGCTTATCCCGTGAATTTTTTCATGCAATCACCTTCTGTTCTAACATGAAGATGTCACTGAGGAGAAACAACAACTAAACCATAAAACCCTCCTAATATCAACTTCACCACTAGCAATATCGCATTTGTTTTTCAGGGGAAACCTTTCATTGGAAGACAAACACACACTTGGAGTTTTCTTTGGAGAGGGTTTACTTAAAGTCTCACAGAAATCAGTTTGCTGATTGTTTGATTCTTCACATCTTTGAAAGTGAAATGGAGCATTTGTTTTCTTTTGTTTTGATTTTTTTCTGTTGCTGTGTTTTCACAGGAATTCTGCATATCTTTTTGCATCTGTTCCCACAAGCCTTCAATGAAAAGTTCCCTGAAGAGTCTTTTATGCAAAATGGCTCTTTTTAGAAGAAATAGAATAAAGAAGATGCAATACCTCTTAACTGAGAAGAAACTGCTGACTGCCAGCACTCATACTGCATTACTTCGCCTGCTGTTAACTATGAGAAAGGCATAAACATCATCCACCTATTTAAACCTTTTGATTTGTTTTGTCAACCAATCTATTCTTTTAAAGTGGAGCTCTGTAGTGAACTTTAACTTTTTTCCATTCATTATTGCAGGGAAAGTATCCCAACCAGGGCAGCTTACAAACAGTGGATGGTGAATGAGTACATTTTAAAATGTTTTCTCTCCTTGAGAGCTTTCCAAGGGAGACTTCCAGCATTTTATTGAGAAATGAATTGTGAGCCTAAATAGAGCTTGAAAACTAGTTCTTCCCTGAAGTAAGCAAATAGCCCAGCATTCACAGAAGTTCTCTGAAAGACAGACAGGTACAACCAATTCTACATGCTGAGCTCAAGGTGAAAATCATAGGACAGTTTATCTTAAGCCATTCGTCAGCTTGGAGGAGAAACACGAATAACACGAAACATACCTGTAGTAGCAGCATCTACTGAGAAAGACCATTAGTCTGTGGACCCTTGCAGAGGTTTTCATAGAAGCTATTCCAGGTATTTACTTGCAAAAGTATGCCCTTCCCACACACACAGGCTTAGGATGTAGAAATGCTGATACAAAAGAGAAAAGTAATGAAATTGGTGCTCTGCCTTGCATGAGTAGACTACCACTTGATGCTTGGGTATTTTTCTTTATCTCATCAGTAAGTAGAGCATGAGTAATGTGCATGGTGCATTGTCATGGGCGCACTTATCTTACAAAGTGTTACAGCTCATCTGGTGTTAACTTGGCGTCTCGCCACAAATGCTAAAGAGGCAGAGTTGGGTTGACTGATTTTTCTCTAGCAAGATGTCATAAGTAGTAAGATTTCATTGGAAGCCAAATGGAGAAACCACACTAGTCATAAGACCATCAATTAGATTTTGTTCTACCTGAACACAGTAATATAAAAGCATGCTTCACAACTTGATGATTATCTTTCTGTACATTATAGAATGGTGACAGAGAAACAGAGCTGAAAACCTGGTTTTCCTTAAGACCTAGCAGTTGATCTGAAAGATGTGCCAGTTTGTACCTTACACAGAACTCTCATCAGGAAAGATGTTTTCTTTCATTTTGGCAATTTCACTTGTTTCCTAAGATTAGGTCATGATTTCGGGGTTCTATTTGCAAACAATTCATATACTGTTTCAGAGAAGATGTAGTGAGTACAACTTCACAGAATTACAGAATCATGAGCATAGGTGATCTCTAGAGATCATCTGGTCCAAGGCACGGCCATCTAGAGCAGGTTTTTTCCTGGGCAATTTGCCCTTAACAGGCTCGAGGACAAGATGTAGAATTAACTGACATTTTGGAAAACAGCAATCCTATTGATGAACTAGAGAACATAACCCCTAAATACAAGAAATCACTGAACTATTACAGTTGTTTTCCTGGACAACTCATCTGTCTAGCAGTGTTAAATGTTCTGAGATATTTTCATTTATTAAACTAAAACATAATAGTAGCAAGGCTATAGACTGCATCCATTACACAACTAGTATTTCCTGCCATACTGAAAAGCTTTGACATCAATGTGATTACATACTTACATCCTTTCCTCAGAAGACCTGTTTCGTTCTGTGCAACTTACAGATGCTTATAAGAACCAGTTGTTCAGCTTTGAACCTACACAGTATTGTTGTCATCTAGCTGGGCAGGCTGTACATTCCTTATAGAAAATGAGGTTTCAGGATCGCTGATACAAACCTATCCCAAAAACATAATTCACTCCAATTTTATAGATATGTCTACAACAGAAAGTGAGAAAGAGAACAGAAAGCCTTACTTCTGTAGGTGTTGAAATTAAGTGTCTTAGCAGGGAACATGCTAGTGTCCTGCTGTTACCGTATAAATAAAATTGAGGAATTGAGACCTGAAGAAGAGGAAACATCTCAAGAACACCCCCAATTCCTCCTTTGCCCAGAACAGCAACAAGAACAAAGGCTGGTGGAAATGAAGCTGTACAAGATACAGACAGACAGAAGCAGGACAGATTTGATCAGATTTAATACTCCTCTTTCAGTGAGACATAACAGATGTGTATAGTAAAAATAGTATACTCAGTGAACATTATAAGTAATCAGATTTAAATGCTGTTGTCTACTTTAATAACTTCATTTGCCTGTTCAAATTATTGATAGGTGAGAAAGGCAGAAGGTTCTGTAATCAGACTGTGCTATGGAGTCTATGAAAAGGCAGTTACTACTTTTCTCGGTTCACAGAGAGTTGGTTTGCTGGACAAACACCTTTCAGGACACAGGCACACTTTTCAGAGCAGCCAAAATAGCAAAAATGCCTTGGGCTTACTCATTTCAGAGCCTGCTAACAAGGACAGTTGTGGGTATCTGTGACTGGGAAGTCCACAACTGACTGTTAGTGCCACACTGCGTACTCACATTGTTGAATGTAGTTGGAAAGTGGACATTCAGACTCTGCAGAGAGAGGACAAGAGGCATTGCAACCTTCCTGGGACCAGGGCACTAGAACAGACAAGTAACATAGTGTTGATTTGGTACACTCAGGGTATTTGCATATGTATTGGAACTTGTCCTGATCTCTGCACTGAATTCACCCAGCCCAGAAAAATTATTACACATGTCAAGTGAAAAAGCTGTGGAGGCTGGTGATGTTGATTTGTTACCCATCTACAGGAAATGAGGCTGGCTAGTGCAAAGCTGGGAACCGCTGTTGGGAAATCCAGAGCACTAAGCTTATTCTGTCACTACCTGTGACCTTAAGCAGTAAACAGAGAACAGTGTTGTGGCTTGAAATGATGATACCTGATCTATACCTGAACTGCAAGATAGATGCACATATTTACCTTCATTTGAGGTTCTGTCTAGTATAAACTCTTATATGAAAAATAAGTGACAGAAATGAGTGAAAAATACATAAACGAAGTGACAATGAGAGTGTCCTTCTTTTCTCACCTGTTTGTCTCCATGGTGAAAAACAGTGGCTGTTACCATGCTTTTCCTTGTCACATTACAGAAGTACGGGGTAAGGGAAATGAGGAAGATGTAGGCGGGTTTTTGCACCATATTACATGAGCAGTTCAGAAGAACTTAATGAAATCACATTGCCAAAGTGCATAAAAATACACCACCAAGCCAAATTCACATCTTCCGTCCTTTTTGTGCACCATTACTGTAACAGCCACAAGGAAACGGGTCTTCAAGGAGGAGGTAAGTTTGCTTTTGTTTTTGTTTGGTTTTCTACTTTCTTTTCTGGGTTTTGTTTGGTTTTTGTTTGTTATTTTTTTATTTTTATTTTACTCCAAAGAATCTAGGCAAAGGAACACTGTATTTTGTTATTCCTGCTAGTTTTAATGCTGTAAAATAAATGTGAGGGGTAGATAGATACTACCTGCAAATGCAAGTTTTGTCTGACGAATGTTTTCGCCAAAATTTTGATGATATGTTTTTTCTATGGTCTGAAAAAAATTATATAAAAATATTATAAAATTAAAAGTTTCCAGTATTACTGGCCTAATCCACATAGCAGTATTTTGGTTCTTAAAGCCTGCATTGCGGCACTGAAGAGTGCTTATGTCACTTTCTCTAGAAAACACAGTCAAACTGGAAATGTTCAAATTGTAGCTATCTACGTCCATAAAGCAAAATCATTATGCAGAGTGAATCTCTTCTGTACGGCTTTTAGACACCAGTAGAATAGAAGTGTGTCAGTGTCCTTTCTCTTATTACAATTTTAATACAGAAGTAGAAAATTTCACATATTCACAGTTCTCTGAAATTGCTGCAGGAATGTAGTCATAATTTTACCCTAATAGCACATCCTCCATGTAAGCACTAATTCCTTTACATACATTCCCCCTTGCAAAAATAACTTTCAAAGTGTTTCAGAGCCAAAGCTGGGAAATAAACCTCTGAGGTTTAGTGTTAAGCACTATATCCAACACAGATATTTCCCTTAGCAAAAAAAAAAAAAAAGTGATATAAAAACAAACTGTAAGGTTTTGGGATTTTTAAAATTGCATACCTTCCTTTTCATTGATTATAAAAATCATAGCAGTACTGAGACATGGTAAGCTACATGGTTATATGTTACTTATAATCAGCAGGTTATTGGACAGTTTTTATTCTCACCTAATGAGCTCTCTAATCTACTTGGATGAGAATAACCACCACAACAGGATTTCAACCTCACTGCTATTTCCAAACTCCTAACATGACAATCTCCTGTGGACATGTGTCAGGATTCAGAATTCTCTAAGAGGTAACTGAGTGGCCTGTGCTGTTGCGCAGTGTCCAGCAGAAGCTAATTTTCATAGAGAGTTTAAAAACCATGGTGCAGAAAAAAAATGACTTCATGCAGAAATACTTTAAGTTTCCTTAAGATTTTGATCAATAATCTGCACAAGAATTATTTGAAACATGAAAGGAAATTTGGACAATCTCTGTAGAAAATAATACTGTTCTACTGCAATTGTTTTTCTAAAGGAAAGCGCACAATGCTATAACAGTTATAGGAAAGAGGAGTAAAAGGATTTTCAAAAATAATTTTGCAGTTTTCAGTGGGAAAAGATCAGTGGCAGCATTTCTATTTAGTACTTATCTGTGGGTTCCAAATGGTGTAAGAGGAGAAAGGAATGAATCTTCCTGGATTCACCTGACCAAGGGGGATAGGTTAGTCTGAGAGGGATCCTTTGGGACTGGTCACCCTGGACTATCTGTTCAGTAACTTGCAAGAAATAAACATAGAGAAGCCTTCATTCATCTTCCCCTAGACTAGGCTGAATAAACTGTGTCTTAAGTACCTGTTTCTGTCCAGGCACTCTTAAGGCATCATAGAATGCCCTCTTGACATATCTACACAGCACTTGGGTAAACTTAGGTAAGACAAACACCATCCCACAATTGACAGCATTTTCAGAATCAGGTTAAAGCAATTTAATTTCCTTTTCTTACTTTCCAATAGCAAGTATGTTAGCTATAGTCCTTTACAATTTACCTAATCCATTGTGCTGAAGGTTCAAGAACGGTTTATACATTTTCTATTCAAGAAGTACTGAATTAAAGTAAAAATCGTTTTGTGTTCAAGGCCCACAGGTGAGATCCTGTCCTTCTTTGTTAATAATCTTGATTACCACAGAAGATAGCAGGGGCAAATTTTCTTTACTCTGGCATTTTTCTGAAGATACTACTTCTACAGTTTCCAACATCTGCCCAAAAGATGAGCAATCTAAGCTGACTCAAAACCAGTAACTAACTAAACAGAAGAAGGCACTGTGTGTGCTTTAAACAGTGGGTTGTTATGTAATTGGATGCAATCACAATCATTACATCTGTCTCACTCTGTTAAGTAACTTACCTCTTTCATGAGATAATATAGAGAATGTCAAGAAAGATTCAGATATAGCTAAAGATACCAAAATAGGGGAAAATAAGTTATTCATGTATGAAACAAAGGACACTTGTGAGGATACTGAAATGCTTGTACTATGTATTTTATTATCATTATCAAACAATATAAGAGACAGTTCGGGAGGAAGAGTACACTACAGAGAAACTAAACTGTTTGCATCACTACTTACAGAAAAGGATCATGAGAGTATGGCCTTACCTCTTTTTTAAGTAAATAATGATAAAGTGACAAATATAGAGTTATTGAAAGAGGAGTGGTTAAGTAAGAAGCCATCAGAACAATTTAGCTAGTCCTGACGTATAAACTAGAAAGAGAAAAATGCCAGTGTCTCATTGAAAGGCCTTAGATAAACAAAGGATACAATAGTGACTGTCTTTGTTATTAGTTTTCACTACATCACGGTGCCTGACTTGCTTAGAGTTGATTAAATCGTAGTTACATCTTCAGCATCTCTAACAATGGTGGATAATCCTCATGGTTCAAAAGAAATAAAATCACTGCTATCTTAAAGTAAGCGTGTAACTGCAAGACCCAGACAATATGCAGTTGGACTTACTAATCAGGTAGCTAAAAACTACTAAATAAGTTTGCAGATATCTGCATGATTTATGCATTTATACAGCCTTTCTGCAGAGTGAACATGGGATATTCTTACTGTGTTCACAGGCATGAATGGGACAGCAATTGAAAATTTTGTCTGTGTCATTTTTAATGTTTCCTTCATGAATTGCACTTGGCATGTGGGCAGGAATGTTTCAGGAGATACCCAGTATTTCCTGTACTGGAAGACTTCAAGGTAAGTAGGTCTGCTTGAATCTAGGGAATTTTGGTTTCTCTCTGACAAGTGATATTGTCAATATTTAACTGATGCAATATGTCATGTAAAGGAAAGAAGACTTCACAGGATGCCAGAATTACATCAAAGATAATTATGGAAGGCACACAGGATGTAGATTCCAAAATGTGACAATAGAAAATAAGAGAGCTTATTTCCTGGTAAATGGTTCTAGAAATGGACAAAACATTCAGTCATATAAGAAGATGATTATCTTGTACAAAATTGGTAAGGACTTTTTAGTTTCATTATTTTATTTCCAGTTTTATGCTAAGGGAATGAAGAATTAATACCTGGGAAAAAAAGCATACATTTTTTAATTACTGCTTTTCAGAACATGGGTTAGGGATTTTTTAGCTTTATCCAGCCTTGATAGCTGAAAAGTCAAAACTGTAAGAATGAACAAAAATAAATGAATGCAGAGACAATCTGAAACCATGAGTCTGGGAATTGTGAACATTTCAATCAAATATTTATTCTCTTGCAGAAAGGTGTCATTTTGTAGAATAACTAGCTAAGGATGCCTGAGCGGGACTATCTAGATCTCATAGTTCTGTTCATCCACAAAATGCAAAAGAACCAATTACCTTAATATTGTGAGCAAAAACTTTCATTTTTTAAATGGAAGAATTTTGTTAATAAGAAAAAAAAATAAAAAAAAAAATTACCTCTGCTTAATATGAACACAGTCTATAAAAAACCCTGCACAGGTTATATGTCGAATTCAGTAAAATCTAAGCAATTGCTTGTATTTTTTAATTTTATCTACTGTTATTGCTGATACTCTGGGTTCCTCATCTAGAATGTTAAACCAGGGAGTCCTGTTTCAGACTATGAGGTGAATATAAAAATTCTGGTAAAGCTGCAGTAAAACTTTTTAAGCCAGTTGCTTGAACATCTACCTATATTTTTAAAAGGCAGAGTGAAGAAAGTTGGTTGTTAATCATTAATATTTCTGATTCTATTATTGTAGAAAAACTCACTCCTCCATTAAATGTCACTGTGAACTGTACAGAAGCTTTTCATGGTTGTGAAATTCAGTGGCAACCACCTCGCACCAGTCATGTGAAAAGACGCGCTTGTTTCAAATATGAAATTGTCATAGAAAATAAGGTAATAATAATAATGATTCCTAATAGTATTCTGTATGCTTTTATTTCCACACATACCACCATGCAACCAATACCCAGTTCTCTTTCCCTATTTGACTAATCTCTCCTTTTTGATGTGCAGTGTCCCTCTTGCACATGATCTAAGGACTGCTGCCTCTCACAGACAGGAGCAGCAAATTAAGGGAATACTTTCAATCCACTGTACAGCTGGTCAAAAATAAATTTTTCTCTTGTTACTAGGCTGATACTGAGAAAAGCATCAGAAACACATCTAGAACAGTAAGTCTTTATTACAGTATAAATCTATTGTTTATGCTGGGTTGAAGTTTTATCTATACCAGAGTATCCTTCAATCAAATTGTTTTGGTTTCTCACTGCCAGTTTCAGTGCACTCTGTATGCTGGTTTTTGACAAGTTTCCTAAAATCAAATTTTTAAAATGTTTTTTTCTAAAGCATAGTACAAAGAACACCTGCACATGTGAAACTTCATGTTACTTCTATGCAAGGCACAAAATCTTCCATTTTACAACCTTTTGTAATTCCTACCCTATTATGTATATGCAGAAATATATCTGTAATTCCACAGTACACGGTACACCACGGTACACCACGGTACACGGTACACACAAGATGTGGAGAACTTTTTTCTTTATTAATAATGTCTGTAAGGGGTTGAGATGGAGGAAGCAAGAAAATACCACCTGAAAGATTAAGCCAGTGTAAAGAAAACAGACAAAAAATATATAATCAAATTTTCAAGAAAGCTCAATATTCTTCTGAGAAGGATTTCAACATACATAGCAATTTTCACTTTTGTATAATCGGTCCGTCAAACTCTATTTCAGTTTTGAAAACATCCACGGTAAGGGAATGCCAGATCTTTAAATAGCTACCTTGTAAAATAAGCCCATTACAGACTGAAAACAAACTATTGTTTTGGGTTTTTTTCCCTAAACGCCTTTTGTTTAACGAAGGCTAAGGAGCCAGAGAAGCATACTGCGTATTTCGTCTTCATATCACCACCAACAGAAGTGTTCAAACAAAAGGAATTAGGATGAAACAAACTAATTTACTAAGTGTTTGGTTTTTGTTGGGTTGTTTTGGGGTTTTTTCTTTATTTGTTATTTCACTCTAGTCTGCTTACAGGAATATATGTAAAATTCTCCTTTGTAATTTTTTGCATCATTGAATGAACCTGACATATTCTTAACATCTGTACGTCTAGTTAATAAAAAGTTCTCAGTTTAGTTGTTTTGCATGTAGGAAAGCAGCGTCACAGGAAACTCCTACATGTTTGAGAGCTTCAGCACAGAAAAAAGGTACAGCGTCAAGATCAGAGCAACTGACAATGGCTGTTTAGTGAGCACCAGCTGGGGAGAGTGGAGTATACCTGTAGAGTTTGGTAAGAATGAAAATCACTACCCTTCACTAGTTTTCCCTCAGCTATTATTTGTCTGCCTCTTTTGTTACTTCAGACTTAGAGATGAAAACACATTGATATTTGCACATTAATATATTGCAATAAAAAGTGAAGAATTTGCCTATCTCAATATGAGTGAGTTCTCCAAGCATTCTGGTGTGACAGTGGGTGCTTCTTGCAAGAAGATAGCGATTGAAGCAGAACTCTTTGAGATCTGTTGTCAGCTTTTTTCTTTCTACCTTTTATACCTCTGGCTATATAAACTTCTTTTTTCCCCTGTTAATGCTCTGCCATCTTGGATTTCGAAGTACTTGGAATTTTGAGGTGCTAAGCTAAAGAAGTGACTTCATACTGGTGCTTGACACTATACAATGCAAAGCAGATTGCACACAGATGTGCAATCATTCCTCTTCTATGATACTAATGAACATTTTGATGACTTCTTGTCTTTCAGGAGCAAGCCAACTTACATCTACTTCATCATATATGTTATATCTGATATCAGTGCTGGCTGCAGGCCTTGTACTTTTTCTCTGCCCAGTGTAAGCTTTATTTCTTGTCCAAAGATTTTATTCCATAGCTGAAATAACACCATTTTCCCCAAAAGAAATTTTCTGGCCTCTTTCTAAATGAGAGGAGGTAGGAGAATAATCAACACAAACTATAGCAGAAACCTTGACCCTCAAATTGGTTTTGTATTTCTGGTTCCTAACCTTCTTATCTGCTTGATCAGTGTAACACAAAACTTTCTGATACTGGGGCAAGGCCTTATATCATTGCTGCTTTCCTGCCATCAGACTTTATGATGTTTTTTGCTTTGAGGATATTTCACATTCAGATACTTAAAAAAGCGATTTCCAATCATTCTCTAGTAAGTAATAAAATAAATTATTGTAATTCAAATTCTGAACAATGAAATTACACCATTTTATTCAGCCTATGTAATTTTGTAGTTACTTTTTCACTACTTTTGTCCTCGAGGAGTAAAATGATGCCTCAGGAGCATTATTATATAGTTATGCTAACTTTATTCTTCACCAATCCTTTTTGTCACTGTAGAAGAACTTTTTTGAAAAAAGCATCTGCTACAATACCACAACCAAGAGACCCATTCTATGAGCTTTGTCCAATGGATTTCAAGGTATGTCTTCTTTCCATTTGCCTGAAATTTGTTGTAATTAAGGATCCACTGCAGTCTGAAAGATATGACCTAAGTGCCAGAAAGGTGCACAGAAGTAAGGATAAATGTTCTTTTTCTTTTGTTCCTGAGATATTGAAAGAGAAGGTCAATATGCAAATTATTATTCTATTCTTCCTTTTCCATTCTGAAGCTGTGGTCTTTCATCCACCTGGAGCATTGGAGAAATTACATTTTCACCCTGCTCTCCCTATAAGCCGCATGCTATCACTAGAATAGTGCTGAGCATAAATTTCTCAGGACATTAATAGTACAGACTGTTGGCCAGCTGTGAGGAGAAAAGGGACAAAGAAATCTACTGCTGGACAAAAATAGTTGTGCCGTAGTAGATATTGACAGCCATGTTGGTATTTGGCAATGATGCTGAAGGAGGAAAGGTTTTTAGGGTATGGTAAGCAATAAAGTATAACAGGGAGCTGAAAGGTTCCAGCTTATGCAAAGAGCTGGAGAGACTTGTAAGAAGCAGCAACTGACAGACATAGCAAGAGCCAGCCATCTAGCTAGGGAACTGCCCATCTAGAGATCGTGTTGCAGTTTCATCCAATTTGCAATATGCAGTCTTTTAGTCCACTACAGCCAGGTCTGGAAGCAAGACAGTGTCTGCAAGGACAGACTATCACTGATGGGCTTATATGTATCCTTTTATTTTCTGTTCATTTGTCATGTTAACATTTCTGTATTCAAAAATATGAGTTTTCTGGCTTTTGAGTTGAAAAGTCTTTTGTTCCACTTTAGGGAGCTCATCTTGGAAAGAAGACCTAGATATGTCTAGGTCCTCCCATTGATGGAGTCCCATTGTAGCTTCTATATAACAAGTTAAATATCCCTGAATGACAGGAAATTTAGAAATTGTAAACTCATGGCTAATCTCGTGCATGAAACACTAACAAAATTTTTGATTCTTCTTTTAATAGACAGAATATAAGAATCAATCAATAATGCTTGAAACTGAAGAAACAATAGCAATTATTGAAGAAGCGATGTAATGGCATGCAAGAGAAAGAAGCAACCTGAATTTTTTCAAACATGTGTACCTTCTTGATAAAACACAGCACTGAACCAGCTACTTGAAGTAAATTAACTCTACCCCAGCTGCAACCAGGACAGCAGCTTTACAGGTTTTTCATATTTTTTCCCCCTTGCAAACAGAGAGAATAATGTTTCTTGTAGAGGCAATTCCCCAAGCGCCTATCTTTAGAAGCCTCGCTCTATTTGATTGCACTTTACATGAATAATTTTGGTTGTTACGGACACTGCAGAGACGATCAACGTGATCATGCAAAATGCCGTTTATTTAGTGTTGCACATCTCTTTTATAGTCTCCTAAGCGCTGAGCAGTAACTTTCCACTCTTGCACTCCCTTATCATCCCAAATTAGCAAAGCATTTGCGGATTGCAGCACATCCTGCTTTATTTTACAAACAGTTCACATTGTCTTGCTAACCGATCTTTCCCATTCATTATGTTCTCCACAGTTCCCAAGGCTCAGTCCGATTAGGCCATTAGCACCTGGTGTTTTCTTTGATGCTCCCAGGGCCTGGGAACATATCCTTTCACAACGTAGGCAGTTTCTCAGTCTCCTTCGGCCTTGCTTTTTGCTGTGGCCTGCTGTTACTATGTAGCCGTTTGGTCTGGATCGCTCATAATATGCTTATTGTCTTCCAGCCATTCCACATATTTTTGGTTTTTTCTTATGTCCTAGTAGCTGGTGCAGTGTTGTGTTTTGGCTTTAGCTTGACAACAATGCTGATAACACACTGATGTTTTGGCTGCTGCTAAGTAACACTTGCCCTGATCAAGGACTTTTCGGTCTCTCATGTTCTGCCAGTGAGAAGGGGCACAGGAAGCCAGGAGGAAGCAGAGGCAGGACATCTGACCCAAACTAGCCAAAGGGGTATTCCATACCACAGCACATCATGTCCAGTATATAAACTGGAGGGAGCCACCCGGAAGGCCCAGATCACTGCTCAGGTTGGGCTGGGTATTGGCTGGCGGGGGGTGAGGGATTGTACTGTGCATCACTTGTATTTATTGGGCTTTTCTCCTTTCTGCTTTTAGTTTTATTTCTCTCCCCTTGTAATTTCCTTTATCATTAGTAGTAGTAGTAGTAGTAGTAGTAGAGTGTACTTTAGTGATCAAACTGTTCTTATCTCAACCCATGGGGTTTACATTATTTCAATTCTCCTTTAGAGAGGGAAAAGGTAGGGGTGTGAGCGAACAGCTGCATGGTATTTAGTTACTGACTGGGTTTAAACCATGATAGTTCTTTCTGGTGCGCAGCATGGGGCTGGAAGGGTTGAGATAAAAACAGATCTTTTATTTGTTCTCAAAGCTGGTCAAGCTTGGTCTCAGATCTGCATTATCTAATACCTTATTTGCAGTATGCATTCCCTGCAGAGATATTTATCATGCATGGGACCTGGACTAAGGCTCTCGCTTCAGGGTACTTTATAGTAATGGTTTGTGATACAATAGAATTGCTGGGTGTGAAACTAATCTGGTATGTGTACTCAGCTTTGCCATCACCTTTATATTTTTGGAGCCATCTAATTGAAACTATTAATAATTTTACCTTTTGCCTTTTCTCCTCGGAGGGCCAACAAGTGGAGAAGACATCCTCCCACATCTTATGACCAGGACCCAGTCTTGGAGCTCTGCTCTGGCTGCCCCAGCAGTGGCCAGCGTAGTCACCCCAACAGAGCCAATGAGAGGGAAGGCTGCAGTGCAGAGCTCAGAATGTAGAGAGTGCCTGCCCTGGTCTTGTGAGGCAAGGGTGCGCAATGGGCAGGGCTGCACTTGGTGCACCCTGGTGGAGGTCCTCCTGCAGCAGGGGCTGAGCTGTGGGATGCTGTCAATAGGCTGAAAGATGTCAGGGAAGCTGAGAGGAAGCAGCACTGCTTGCTCCAGGCCCAAACTGTGCAGGGGCCTCAAGCATCCATTGTAGCTCATGGAGGAAAGAAGGAGGCTGCTAACCCAGGAAGCTGGGAAATAGTAACAAAAAAAAAAAACAAAAAAAAGAGGAAGAGGACAGTTAAAAGCAAGGGGCTTCCTCCTAAATCTGATGCCCCCACCCAAAACTGCTTTGCAGTTCAGCAGAGGGCTAATGGGGAAACACACTCGCAACATGAACAACTGGCTGATGCACTGCTAAACAAGACCTCTAATGGTGCTGCCAGGAAAAAGCTTTGGGTCATAGTAATGGAGGACTCTATTGTGAAAGGCACAGAGGTAACCATCTATCGGCCTGACCCAGTCTCGAGGGAGGTGTGTTGCCTACAAGGGGCTCGGATCAGGGATGTTGCAGAGAGGCTGCCTGCTCTAGTAATAATAGTCCCACTGACTATTGCCAACTTCTAGTCATCCATGTGGGTGCTAGTGATATAGACAGAAGTAGCCTGGTGAGCATTAAGAAGGCCTACAGAGCACTGGGAGAGATGGTTAAGGGCTCTGGAGCTCAGATTGTCTCTTCATCAATTCTCCAGGATAAAGGGGAGGACCTTAAAAAGGCTAGGAGGATTGGCTAGGTTAATAAATGGTTAGAAGGGCTGTGCCATAATCAGGGGTTTGGGTATTTAGAACACGGGACACAATTTAGTAGGCCAAGTCTACTGGAGGCTTTGGAGCTGGTCTGACAATGAAGGAGAAGAGCGGTATTGGAAGGAGGCTTGCCAGGCTGGTCAAGGAAGCTTTAAACTAGATGTGTTGGGGGAGGGGGACATCATTCCATTCCAACCCTCCCAGTCAGTTGCCAGCGCCTATAATGAATGCTTGGAGCAATGCAGAGATATTCCAGCCACTCCAGCCAATGAGCCAGCTTCATTTGGAGCTTGGCTCAGATGCCTCTATACAAATGCTTGTAGTATGGGGAACAAACAAGAAGAATTAGAGATGTGTGCATGTCTACAAGGTTATGATATAACAGGCATCACAGAAACATGGTGGGATGGCTCCTATGACTGGAGTGTTGGAAGGGAAGGTTACAGTCTTTAGAAAAGACAGGCCTGGCAGACGGGAAGGGGGAGTTGCTATTTATGTTAGGCATAGGCTGGAGAGTATGGAACTCTGTCTGGGGACAGGTGAGCAGTCAATAGAGAGTTTGTGGGTCAGGGTTAAAAGGAGAACAGTGACGGGAGACATTAATGTGGGGATATGTTACAGACCACCTGATCAGGACTACTCTGTGAATGAAGCAGTCTATAGACAGATAGGAGCAGCCTCACAGCCGAAGGCCCTTGTTCTCATGGGGGACTTCAACCACCCTGACATCTGTTGGAGGGATGGTACAGCCCAGCTCAAGCAATCCAGGAGGTTCCTTGATTGTGTGGAAGACAACTTCCTTCTGCAAGTAATAGAGAAGCCGGCAAAGAGAGGTGCCATGCTTGACCTTGTGTTTACCAACAGGCAAGGGCTGGTGGGAAATGTGACGCTCCAAGGCAGCCTTGGTTGCAGTGATCATGAGATGGTTGATGTAAAATATGAGCTCACTCCTCAAAATGAGATAACAGGGTTTTATTGAGGGACAAAGTCAATAAAGCAAAAGCAAGAGTGCTGGCCACATGACCG